>JAOANR010000014.1:6692635-6703988 GCA_030278955.1 Hygrophila difformis | reverse complement strand
GGGTTTAGCCATTTTGGGTTTTTCCCAAAGAATTCTGATGAAGTACTTGCTAAATACTGTAGTTATCATTAGTCAATAGAATCTTTTGAGTTCTGAGTGAATCGGGCAATTGTCAAAACGTGACAAAAACATTTGGGTTGGGCCATCCTGGGCTCAAAAGGAAAACCATTAATTGGGCTCCATATATTTTTACGGCCCAACCTCAACTTGACGAATCCACAAGAACGGAATTACGGAAACCTCTCATCGGCGGAGGGGAGTGCAAGAGTCGAGACCATATGCGGATATGCCGCCGGAATCCCCATTTTTTCGTTTTATCTTTTCCGATTCAGGTTAGTCGAGAATTAATGGTAATGTATCGATGAGAATTGAGGATCTCTCCTCAATTGACGGCGAGAAGGAAGGGAGGTGAGGTTGAACTGTTGAATGTGCTATGTTTGCGTTCGATTATTTTATCAGTTTGGTGTGTTATTCTTGCCGTGTTGTGTGAGATTTGCTTTTCTTAGCAGCAACGATGGTTACCTGTCGTTATTATGTCGTCATCTTGTTCGTTGTTCAAATCAAAATATGCTGTTGCAGAATTATATACTCCGTATTTTGTCGTTGAATAATTTATCACAACATGAGTTTTGACCTTGTTTTACATCTCGTGGAATTACCAACACTCTGATGCAGAAATCAGATGAATTGTGCAAAGGATTAGAAATTTGATTAACACTGAGGAACAGAAAATACATTGAGGAATGATATGAATCAAGTGTTTTAACTCTTTATTCACTTGTACATAGAAGAACTTAGAAACTGTTTCCTTTGATTGATTCTCGTTGTTTTTTCATCAGTTGTTGTTGATGAATTCAGCACAGATCTTGATGAGATTTACTGCATTTTCCGAATTGGGATTAAAGATATGGAAAACATGATCTTCCCCTGAAGTCTCATGGAACTCAGCCTTGCCCTTCCACTCGCTACTCACCAATGTTTGGTAATAAAGCCTCCCCCTTTCTCTAAGAACATCATTTCCAGCAACACAAACAAGTATCCTGTGGCTCGCCAATCCCTCCAGACTCGGAGCATCCTCCACAAACGGATTGATCAACGGGTCGTCACAGCCTCGATCCGACACGCAGACGAACGTCCACCACTTATCCACCACGGCTTTGAACACCGGGTTCTCAGCCTCGGCTCCAATGGCCTTCTCCCCCCAGAAATAGGGATGCACAAGCACGAGTCCAGAAATTTTAAATTCTCCCAATCCATGATTTTTTAAACCGGCCCTAATCGCCATGTGGTGGGATATGTTGGCGCCGGCGCTGTCCCCCGACAGGAACACCCTGTCGAAGTCGGCATGGTCCTTCAGCCAGGGTTCGCTTCCCCCTTCCAAATGGGAGGCCACCCATTGGAGTGCGTCCCAGGAATCATCGTACGCGGCGGGGATGGGATTCTCCGGTGCCAGCCTGTAGTCGACCGAGACGACAATGATCTGTGCCTCTTTTACTAGTTTGTTGATTAATGTATGGTACAGGGGCTCCGCTGGTGTGGCGATCACAAATGCGCCGCCGTGAAAGTACACCACCAAAGGTAGCTTCTTTGGGGGATCGGAATTGGGATTATTGGGATGGTAGATGCGGGCTGAGACGCCGGTTTCGGACTGGATCACGACGTCTTTGGAGAGGACGCCGGTTTCCGGGTCGTGCCCTGCTGGCACGGTCGCCGTGCCGACGAGCCTCTCGACGGTGCCGTCTGTGTAGGTTCTTAGGTATGGAGGGACATCGTGGAGGACGACCTTGGAATTGAGTGTCTCCGTCTGATCCATTGATTTTGTTGTTTTTTGTACTATGTGTTTGTGTTGCGGTGAAGACTCTGGTGGATAGTTTGAAAGAAGAATGGGACCATATATAGACGGGGAATGTGGATACTTCTGAATCTTGATGCAGTTTGAACCTGTAGATGAGGGGAGGTTTGTACATTGGTCTGTTCGGATTGGACCCACCAAAATGTCAAAACACTTTTATGTTCGATCGCATGTAGGGCTGGGGAAAAATACCGAATATATCGCATACCGCACACATTGTACCGGAAAAAATACCGAGAATAATGAAATTTTCATTATACCGTAATTTTCGATACGGTATCATACCATACCGTAAGATTTCGGTATGGTAATAGTATAAATTTTTTGATACCGCGGTATATCGTTATCGTACTGAACTTCGTTATATACCCGGTATCGGTATGTCGGTATGTACCGATTTTTCGGTATGTCGGTATATACCGCGATACCGGTATACGGATATATACCGAAGGTTATATACCGAACTTTATACCGAACCTACCGAAATGGTATATCGGTATATACCGAAGTTTATACCGAACCTACCGAAATGTCGGTATGGTAACGGTATGGAAATATTTTATATCGAAAATTTCGGTATACCGAAAGGTTCGGTACAGCAACGGTATGCAAATTTCTGTATCGTAAAGTTCGGTACGGTATACGATACGGCGAAATTTTTTCAGTATACAGTACCGACCTATCCCTAATCGCATGTACTAGTAAGCATTTACTATATTCATGTGTGAACTCTCGTATTCATGTTTTGGAGTAGTGGATTCGCTGGCGGATAATGAATTCATAAAGATAATTGTGAGATAATCTGCTCTTGAAATCACAAAATTTTACTCTCGTATTATATACTCCATCTGTTTTCAAAAAATTGAAATGGACTCACAGTGCACGCAGTCCAATGCATGTTTTAAACCATTAATAACTCAATTTCGGTACAAGTAGATATTCTAAAAGTTTGATGTTTAAAAACTACTCGATGAGACGAATCTAACAAGATCTCACTTGACTATATTTTAACTTGTATAATTATGATAAAACTTTAAGTCAAAGTGCGTATGTAAATAATGTCAAATTTTCAAATGTTCCAACTATTGGAAAACGGAGGGAGTATAACAAGTATCTTTCAACATTTCTGTATATGTAGAATTTGTGTATTCAGTAACATAACTATATTGCTAATTGTCTCGCAATTTTCTTGGTTGGTCAAATAAATGTTAATTGTAGAATTAAATTAGTAATTAATTGCGTTTCACTTATACCTCGGGAATCGAATTTGACTGCGGATGCGTTACTAAATTTAATTATGAGAAATTTTGTGATTAATCATTTTACCCGTTCTCCGGAATTTGTTCAAGGGTCATAGTTCATAATTGTATTGGAATACTACTCCCTCCATTTCTAAATAGTTGTCTCTTTCAGTTCAATTTCAATAACCAATGTTTGCATTATTTGATTCATAAATATACATTTTTACCCTTCAACTAAATTCATTCTTAATAAATGTCAACAAATAGTAGCATTTATGTAAAGTGGAGGGCAATATAGTAAAAACATAACATAACTACCTATAACTACCTAAAAATGACAACTATTGTGGAACACTTTTTAATCTTTAAAAAGACAACTAAAAAGGAACGGAGGGAGTACTATTTACTCGTCAAGTTTTAAAATAAAATACATCTGTCCCAACTAAGATGTCTTATTTAATTTCTGTACACAATCCAATGCAATTTTTTAATTGTTAATATATCAAAATATATAAAAGTAATTGTGTAAAATATATATTCGAAAACAATACAATTAAACGAATCTAACAAAGATCAAACTCGACTATTTTTTCAATTACATACTTACAATAATATTAAGTCAAAGTTGAAAAATAAACAGTGTTAAAAAGTCAAACAGGACATCTAAGGTGGGACGGAGGGAGTAGTTTTTTTTTTGGAAGAGCAAAATAAAAATAGTTTTGGTTTTTCCTTTTGTCAAAAACAAATATTATGGGGTTGGGGACTTACTCCAGTAGTCAAGTCCCCCAACTCCCAACCTATAGATTGAGGTTTCGAATCCCCACTCGGCCCCCTATCTCTCCCTTTGGTTTCCTTTATAATTTGTGTGACATTGAATCCGACCATCTCTTTCTCAAACCATTAGTGGTTCCAAAAAAACAAAAAATATTTTCTCTTAAAGTAAGGTACATGATGTGTTTTAGTCTTGCTTGCCTACAATTTGAAAAACAGTTCGTACCAATTATAAATCAACAAGCTCGAAAATCTGATTTGGCCACATATTTCAGTTTTTATTTCATTTTGTTAGGATTAGACACGACATACTTTTATTTTTCTTTTCTTTATTAACATTCACACTCGTGTCTCCCCAAAATGTGGGAGTTCAAATCATATAATTTAAAGTTAGAGAACTTGACCAGTAGTCCAAGTCTTCATTCCAAAAATATACAGTATTTATTGTAAAGTCAAATAATTAGGTCATGGCATTTATTTTTGTTGTGCTCTGCAACAATTTGTGGTTTACTAACAAGCATGAGCAGCACATAATAATTTTTTTTTTTTTTTTGCTAGATAGCCTATACAGGCAGCAGCACATAATAATTAAATACACTCATCATTTAAAAATACTATTAATACTAAAAATATCAAGAGTTGATAGGAGAAAATCTCTCATTATAGATGTATACTCTTCTTATTTAATATTTCCTCTGTTTTTTAAAGATTGCTACGGAACCACCGAACACGCAGTACAATGCACATTTTAAATTATTAATAACTAAAATTCGGTACAAGTAAAAATTCTAAAAGTTTGATATTTAAAAATTACAAGACGAGACAAATCTAACAAGATCTTACTCAACTAGATTTTAATTTATATAACCATGATAAAAACTTTAAGTCATAGCATTTGTCAAACTGTAGCTAACCAAAAAAAATGGAGGAAGTAATACAGTAATAATAAGTGAAATTGGGTTAGTTTTTTATGATATGTTTCAGTGAGTTGTTTAATTAAAATTTGAGCAAATCCCAAAAAATACACTTAATAATAAATTAATATTATAAAAACTTAAAAAACGAATATTTTTAAATTAATCTTTATATAAATCAAACAATTAATAAAAACTTAATCAAAAAATCAATAATTTAAATTAATCTTTACATAAATCAAACAATCAATAAAAACGATCAAACAATTAAACAATCAATAAGTTTTTGTTGATTTTTTGATTTATATAAAGATTAATTTAAATATAATCGTTTTTATAATATTAATTTATATATAATTATTTTGAAAAATAATGTCAAATATAAAAGTTACTATAATATAATAAATATATAATTACTTTTACTGCAAATTATTCAATTTAAGTATTCTACTTTTGAGCTCCATTAAATATAAGTTGAGATATAGTCTATATTTATTAATAATATACTACTCCATCGCTTCCATTATTTTTGTCTCAAAACTTTTGGTCACATCGTCCAATATATTTGTTTAACAATTAATATCTTAAAATGTACATATGCAAAAATTATGTAAAATATATAGTCTAAAACTACATGATTACACGAATCTACTAAGACCTGACTTGACTATATTTTTTTCTTATATAATTATGATAACATTAGGTCAAAGTCGATCAATGAACAGTGTCAAAAGTCAATGAGACAGTTTTAGTGGGACGGAGGGAATAATATGTTATGATTCCAATATATTATTTCATTTAAATATAAATATTTAAATAAATAATTTTTTTGAAAGGTTTAAAATATCTAGACATTATGTATATTAAATAAATTTACCTTTTATTTTACTTTTTCTTTTTTAAAAAATAAATATATACTTCCTCTGTTTTTAAAGATAGCTACGTTTGTAAATATAATACTATTTACACAAACACTTTGACTTGAAGTTTTATCATAGTTATACAAGTTAAAATATAGCGAAGTGATGTCTTGTTAGATTCATCTCGTCTTGTAGTTTTTAAATATTGAATTTTTTAAGAATTTTTACTTGTACCGAAAATTTGAATTATTAATGGTTTAAAATGTACATTGAATTACGTGCTGAGTGGTTCCATAGCAAAAAAAAAAACAAACAAAAAAAAAAGGAAGTACAACATTTTTAATCTGGAGCTCCCAAAAATGGGGCCGGCCGGGTGTTCTTGCCATCAGCCGGCACGGATAAATATTGCAGTCGTGTTTTCTTGTATCGTTTGATTATTTGATTATATTCTCACTAATAAAATTGAACCAATGCTATATTTTATAGTCTACTTTAAACAATTTCTGTGTACGAGTCCATTGTTTAAAGATAGATAAGATTGAGTGTATAAAATTTATTGAGCAACTAGAAAATTCTAAAATAAAAATTGAAATGGCGTAAATGGCGTGCTGAGTGACTGCCGTCTTCAAGACATTGGATGTTACAGACATAAAAATATGATGAAGTAATATGAACTCTGAAGTATGAACACTACCAAATGCTTCATTTTGTCAATAGTCAATGATAGCCTGTTTACTTATTTAATTTATTTTTTATTTTTTTCCCCCATTTTTATTACACAATAATATAGCTACAAAGTCTATGATTGTGAATCTGTGATGGTGAATTGGTGATGGTGATGTTGATTGGGAGACCCTATGTACACTCCCCTGCCCCTAATAATTCGTTAGAACTACTTTGCAAAGAATTAGCCTTTGTGAGTAATAATTTCACTTATTTATAAAAATGGGCCCTTTTGTCATTAGTACTCCCTCTGTTCCTTAATAGATGTCGTTTTAGCAAAAATCACACATATCAAGGAATATCATTATTATTTGTAAGTTTTCCACTTTTACCCCTACTCTATAAAAAGTAAAATTGAATTAGAGAGAGGTTGCACAATATTCTATGAGTAATATTTATGAAATGATAAGGGTAATATTGGAAAAATATGTTATAAATATGGAAAGTGACAACTATTTTGAAACGTTTTTTTATTTCTAAAAAGACAATTAAAAAGGAACGGAGGGAGTATTGTTTTTTAATACTTCATGAAGTACTATTAACAATGATTTTTTTTTTTTTTTTTTGTATTCAAGTTTCAAATGGCTTCTTTATAGGCATATTACAGAAAAGAATCTTGATTCTTGAACATGCCGTCTATAAAAATAGATGTAGCATTTGATGCACGTGGCGTGTATGTAATAGTAATTTTTTTTTTTATTTTTCTTTTATAGGAAAATAGTGTAGAACCCATACCACATAATTACAAATAGACATAGAGTTAGGGAGTTAGGGAGCTTGGCCAGATCAAGTCTCAATCCTTGCCATCCTTGCCGTGTATGTAATAATGATGTAGTTGAATGTGTCTTATCATTTTATATTTTAATTTTGGTCCACCTGTAACGAAATTGACCTAATAATATAGTATTCCCTAGAGGTTCATTTTAATATTGTTGCCAATGGCTATTTCACCCAAATTCAGAAAAAGGGATTGAATTCTTAATCAGGTATACTACCATGATGTTCATGTTTTATTGGTTAAAGCATACCCTCAAATGTGTTAATTGAAATTAACCAAAGAGACCCCAAATTTAAATTATGTAGACACAATATTGTTTACATACATACATACCTAAGGTTATGTGATTTAGCTGATACTTCATCCGTTTTTTATTGTTAGCTACATTGCACATTTTGCTACTGTTCATTGGACTGATTTGATTTCAATTTTTCTCATAGTTATACAAGTTAAAATATAGTCATGTGGAATCTTGTTAGATTCGTCTCGTCCCATAGTTTTTAAATATGAGATTTTTAGAATTTTTACTCTTACCAAACTTAAGTTATTAATAATTAAAATGTGTATTAAACTGCGTGCAATGTGGATATGTAACAAACAAATAAAAATAGAGAAAGTATTTTGGATCTCTGTCACTCTGTGTAAAGCTGTTCCAATTTAGATTTCCATGTAATCAGAGCTTATTTGGTCAATGAAGCCTATTGGGGCTGAAGTTGAGTAATTTCTCTGGTACCTCTGTATTTTTGTTATTTATTTATTTGTTAAACTGTATAGTCAATCCAATCCAAGCCAAGCTCACATGTAAATGTCAGGCAATTTGGGTGTTCTTTTACTTTGTGAAGACACTGAGATGTTGTTTGAATGGATGGGTTTTCTTTTTTCAGTTTAGTTTATTCTATTCAAGCTAATCTAAATAAAATTAAAAAAAATACTTCATCCGTCTCAATATTTTTGTTACAGACCCACCCAGCACGTATGCCGATATACATTTTTAACGGTTAATAACTTAAATTGTATACAACGAAAATTTATAAAAAGTACAAGATTAGACGAATCTAACAAGATCTCAGTTGATTATGTTTTTTCTTACATAGCTATGATAAAAATTCGAATCAAAGTTAAACAGTGAATAGTGACAAAAAACCATCCGTAACAAATATATTGAGACGGAGGTAGTAGTACTCTTTTTAACATTAAGTTCAAGTTTATTCAAACAAAATAGTTGCATTCAAAATTCAAAAATAAGAGAAAACTAGTGTTGCCCTCAAAAAGATAAGATGACATAAATAAGGATACTGCAAAAAATGCCGGCAGCAATACATCAAAGAGTAGACCATACGTGTTCGAATTACTAGTATTTATTTTTTTCTGGATGTATGTATAGGTTACTGTAGCAGAAGCTTGTATAAGTGGACGACTAACCAAAACATTCAAAATTAATCAAATTACCATCTCAAAGATACAATCTGAAAATAAATAATTGTAAGAACAAATATTCAACCACTTAACTGAGTCTGAAGTGTGACACGGACATCAATGAGCAAACCGACTTTTAGAGAGCAAGATCCACATGGAAGAATAACTGAGGCAGGCAACAGACCTGGCGTTTGCAAGGAAACTTCATCCCCGTCCCTCGAAATTATGTAGCCCATTTCAGCCAACTCCGAAGAGTCGACTGAGAAACAATCACCGCATCTACAAGGGTGGGAAAGTTCGAAGTAATCCCCATCGTCCTCAAAAGTCATCTCGTCTAAACTTACATCTTCTGAAGTTAGAGCATCATGTCTCAGTGTCTGCAACTCATTGTCATAAAGTGCCCGTGATCTTGGATTGGAGAGGACTTCCCAAGCCTTTTGCACCTCTAAAAACTTATTGTCCAACTCGGGTTCTGGAGTGGATGCTTCACCTGCCTTTTGTAGTTTATCTGGATGATAATTGAGAATGGAAGATCTATAAGTTTTACGGATTTCTTCTTGGGTTGCATTTGGCTCAACACCAATGATCTCGTAATGAGTTTTCCGGGTTAGGTTGTTCACTATCATGACCATAGCGGGCTTCAATCCAAGTAGAGTTATACTGCAAGGAATCAAAATGGAAATCAACTAATCGTGTGCCACAGCAAACAAGAGACCACAAATAGACGCAAGAATTTTTCTCTGTGGGGGCTGAAGTTAATTACTTTGTTTTCAAACAACCATAAAAATCACAAGTAATAATACGAACAAGAATTAAATATCAATGAAATAATAAGTATCCAATAATATGAAGTTTCAGCTGTTGAAATGTACAACTAAACTAATATACCAATACTTAGTTACTTACAAATTAAAATCATATGGGAGTTCTTAGTTGCTCATGGAATTGAAAATTGAGAATGAATTAAACCAAAAGGGAGTTTATGAACTCGGAGAAGATTTGGGCATCAGTTCAATTCCAGATTCCAAAAACTCATACGCCAAATACCATTAAAATTATGTATTATGATCATCAAAATAAGAAGACAGGCACACACACACCTCACACCATCAAGAAAAGGATGCCAGTCAAGGGAAGATGAGCATATAGAAATAGCCAATATGCATAAGCCCAACTTGCTACAATCTATGACAAACAAATTTGCTTCTCTTAGGAAGTCTTGATAAGTAAATTAGGGACAGGAAAACAAAAAGTTTTTCCAATAAAAGTAAATGAAAGGGAAGACAAGAGATTAAGATTTCAGAAAAGCTATATATTGTCTGGGCTGGTCTCTCCTTGTAGCACATCAGATGTAGGGATCATCATCATGACCAATTTCAATTCATAATATTTTGCCATCAAATTTCCTATGTGGCTGTGCTGCTGAGTGGCTTTGCCTCTTTGGCAGCATAGCAACTGCCCATTGGTGCTTTAAATTGTAACAATCTTTTATGAAACAGAAACACCCGAATATGTAAACCAAAAACAATCAAAAGGAGATGAATTATGCAAGAACATAATTTCGCAGTGGATAGTGGTAATTGAATGCACTTTTATTAATGCTACATTACTACATCAATACATTGCATGGAAAATTAGTATCATTAACCAGTGCAAAACTTATTCCATCCCAGGCATGAAATTCAAACAGAGATCAAAGTCCTCACATAGCAGATGCCAATTGGTTCTTCAAATAAAAGGAGGTTGGGTGCATGTGCATCTCATAGAAACCCAACCCCATCCGTAGCAACTCAGAAACAATAACATCTTGAAAGTCGTCTATAAAACATACATAATCCAAACCCTAAAACTATGGAAATTTTTACAGCAATCGAATTAATTATTGGTTCTTGTTCAAACAAGCAAGTCATCGAACGTGGAAATAATCCAGCAATAGGTTGCAGCATACCTGGCTTGAGCGATCAGTCTAGGAAGCAGCGGAATATTGGTGATTTTGTGAAAGGTGAAAATTAGGGATTTGAATTTTGAATACAAGTTTTGTCCGGTACGAGGATCTCTTTTCTAAATAGAATTAGGGGTCGGTACGAATAGGTTAATTTTCGCGGAACCGAGCAACTATACTTTCACTGAACCAAAAATTAAATTTTGAAGTGAAAATAAACACCAAGTAGACAGCAATAGACACTATTTGTTCTTCATTCTTTAAACCAGAGTCAAAATATTTGGGTGTGTATCATCTCAACCACTGCCATATCAACTGGAAGAAATTAAATTAGAAAGTTAACATCTAAATGCCGCGAATACAATCATGGTAACAATTTGCTCTGTTAACATCCTAATAAAACAAAGACAAGAAAGACATGGATTAAACCACCAAAGACAACAAAGACAACCCATACCTTTTAAGGACGGCCGGCAGAGTGTCGAGCAGCAGAGGCTGGCGTCGCCGCGTCAGTCAGAGTGTGGAGCAGCGGAGGGAGGAGCGAAACTGAGGGTGAGGATAGAGCAACGATGTCGGCGTCCGTCGTCGCTTCGGGCAAGCACCGGTGCAAGGCATCGGCGAAGCTGCACTTACGATTCGCCGATTTGGAACGATTTGAATTTTCAGAGCAGTATAGGAATGCTCGAATGGATGAATGGTGGAATACTCTTTGGGCCTTTGGATTCATTGAGGGATTCGAAGACTTCTTTAATTCGTTAAGTTTTTTTTTAGTACACCAAATGGGCCATTAGCCCATTACCCTAATAGGGAGGTAAATATTACTATGGGCTTTATTGTACACCCCCTACCAAACTTA
>JAOANR010000014.1:6612162-6692135 GCA_030278955.1 Hygrophila difformis | reverse complement strand
GCATCTTCGAAAACAAGCTTAATTTTGGCAAGAAACTAACTGCAGAAGAGTCTCCTTTCCCTCTCTTCTCTGAGAGGTGAAATAGGGCCAAATTCTCCGGCGCCGGGGAATGTACCAGAATAGGGGTGGAGGCAGTCGGATAGGAACCATGCTACGGCTGTGGCGATAATCGTGCGGCTTCATTCGGCACCCGCACCTCCCGTTTTCGCGGCGGACGTCCTCTTCCAAGAATTCCGGTTTTACCGCCGAATCCCCAATGCGTATAAAGAATTCACAACATGAGCCTCCGCCGACAGCACTTTTTGATAATAATTGCGATAGTTCAGCTGTTTCCTTCGCTTCCTCTCCATCAACTCTGTAATTGCGCCTGTGTCTGCTGCTGCACTCGTCGTTTCGCACACTGTGAAGGACGGGGTTTTTTCGGAGCATCCCGTGAAATTGGGGGGCGTTTATTCGCAAATTGGTACGGCCATTAGGAAATCAAACGAATCGATTAACATGGTTATTGATAAGATGATGAAAACCAGAGTGGCGGCCTCTGCTTTATGGCAGTCTTTGTGGTCTGTGATGTCTCTAGCGAACCATGAGGTGATGGAAGGTTCCGAACTTCGTGTCGCATCGTTGTTGGCCGACATGGTTAAGGGCAGTGATAGCAGGAGAGCGGCGATCGTTAGTGCCGGTGATGCGGCATTGGTCGACTGGTTGTTGGAAACCGTGGCCGCACCGAAGGACAACATTGGAACCCTGGATGAAGCTGCTCGGGCAGTGGCATATTTAATTGCTGATCCTGAAGTGTGCGAGGCTGTCTCTGGGCGCCCTCATGCTGTTCCAAATTTGCTGAGGTTTATTTATGCTGCTCAACCTCGGCGATCAAAGAAAGTGAGTATTTTTAAGATCTCAATTTGCTCTAACTAGTGATGTTTTACATTTGGCTATTTATCATGTGAATGTGGTAGTTCTGATAATGAAATGTAGATTATATCTCGCGGCTATAGAGTATAGATGTGTGACATACTAATGGGTAGAAGTAGAACTGTAGAAGAGCAGTGGATTTTTCTCTTATTGTGCTTATTTGGTGGTATTCTTTGGTTTGGTTTAACAGAACTTTAGGTGCAGAGCAACGTCATTTATTACGAGCATTCCATTGTCTCCTTGTTTGGGGGAAAATTGAGTGTTGGAGCAGCTAGAAAAAGTTCTATTACTATTTATTTTGCCGGACAGATAAATTTATGTAAATGTTGCTTTAATTTGTTTTTGTGGCAGCCGCAGTCCATGAGTAATTCATATGATGTTTCTGGTATTGGCAAGAGCATGCTTATTGCATCAATTATGGATGTTGTCACTTCCAAATGCAACAATGTTGAGAAATCATCATTCAGGCCCATGCTGCCAAAATATGCTGAAGCCAGAGATATGAGGGCAGCTGTAGAAGTAATCACTGGGATGAGCTGCATGGGGATTGCGATGTTGATCATGATGAAAAAGGAATGAATGGCACAGTTTTGGGGTTTTCAAGAAAAAGTAGATTTGCTGAAGAGGATCATTTTGATTCTTGGAAGTCAAGAAGGGTGAATGCACCAAAGAATTTGCTGTCCACTGAAGTGAGCGACAGTTCCACTAGGCAAACACAATTTTCTTCCACGTTAGTTCCTGACCTTCGGGATGATTGGCAATGCATGCATGTGGCTGTTCCATTTGCTCTTGGGCCTTAGCTAATTGGACATTGGCTTCTGAGCTTAATAGATCGCATATTCATGAACTGGATCAGAATGGGGATGCAATTATGAGCACATTGAAGGCACCTGAGAGGTCAGTAAAATGGCATGGCAGCTGGTTGGCTTATTCTCTCTTAGAAGACCAAAATTTGCCTTTGAATGGGTCAGTTTTAGATTGGAGATGTAGTCTTATTTCTTTAGTTGCTCAAGCTACCAAAAGTCAGGACATTCCCTTGGCTCAAGTAGCTTTATCGGCATTACTATTTTCGCTTGAGAGAAGCTGTGAAGCTCGGGAAGTAGCAACAGATAAAGGTCTTCATTCGATGAGAGAAGCCGCTAAACAAACAGTGAAGAAGAAATCTGTCCAGGAATCATTGGCAAATGTTTTAGAACTAATCAGTTCCAGGGGACTGTATTTATCTCTTGATGAGAGTAAGAAATGGTCACCCATTCTACTCACTTGGGTATTTGGAAAACTGTCCTCCGACACAATCCGTTCAGCTGCTGTAAATATCCTTTCGGACATTATTGAAAATTATAGGCCATCTGCAATTCCCATTTCTCAAGGATGGTTGACCCTTTTATTAAAGGATAGCCAGGAGCGCAAAAAGGAAACCTTGACAAAAGATAGCACTGAGATCTCAGGTGATAAAAAAGTTAAGGTCAGTGTAAGAACATGAAGTATCATGGCTTTAAGTAGTTCACTCTGATTAGAACTTGCATGAACAAATTCTTTGTTTTTATTTTACAGACGCAAATTGATCTTTCAAATGTTGCTTTGGCAAGCCAAACTGCAAAACAGTTAGCATATTCTGTTGTTACATTAGCCAGAGCACCAGTGGGGTCAGCTGCTGAAAGCGCTGATGAACCTACATTTGGCGACCTGCTCTCCCTTGAACCTTTTGCAGGATCACTAAAAAATACGAACAAGGAAAAGGCATTGAAGATTTCTCCTGCTGATTCTGCATCGGTCACAGTGAAAGGCATAAAGGCATTGACAGAGATATGTGCTGACGACCCTTTATGTCAAAAATGAATAACAGACTTTGGAGTATTGCCCTTGCTGAAACACTTCCTGGTGGGAGATGATTATGCGAAACTAGCTGCACTTGAGGCATATGATGATGCATCAAGAACTTGGCAGGCACAAGACAAGGCTTCACCTTCACATGGTTCTTCCGTAGTTCATGCTCATGATCCTTCCAATTCAAGGGTGCCAGCCACTGCTCTCATTCGCAGGCATTCTGCCCGTCTACTTACAATTCTATCTGTTCTTCCAAAAGTCAAAAAAGCAATTGTAGGAGACAAATCTTGGTGTAAATGGCTTGATGAATGTGCTAGAGGGCAAATTCCTTTTCGCAATGACATTAAACTTCAGAGTTATGCCAGAGCAACACTTTTAAATGCATTTTGCAGTAATCCGGCCATCGGTAGTGTTGACAGTGGTTCTGTCAAAAAACAACAGCATTGCCCTCACTATAGTGACCAGGTCTTTCTAATTAATTCCTGAATCACCTCATTGGAAGAGTAGAAATAAGAAATTGTTGAAATCTGTTGATAATGGGCAAACTGATAAAGATTCGACAGAGCTGGAGAATAGGAGTTTGTCCAGAACTTTGGTGGATGAGTATTCTCTTCCCTCTAGTTCTGGGTTCGAAAACTTGCCAGTGTTCACGGTCTCTGTGGAGGTCCCTTCAAATCTTGGCAGTTATCTGAGGATAAGTTATCAACAAAGTCGGGGCCTTATTGAGAAAATTGATGAGGAAGCTGGGAAACAAGGAACATTTTGGCCTGGAGAATGGCTTGGAGCTGATTTTCCTCATGCCAGCATATTTATTGTCAAATACAAGGTTCGCTTGACACAAAAGATTTGCACTATAATATGGAATTCAGATTTCTTTATTATTTAACTTTACTTTGTGTTTTTGCGGCTAGCCTTGAACTAAGAAGCTACAAATTTGGGAAAATTCTAACTGAATGTCTACCTTTTCTACTAGTAATCTAAATGCTGACCTGCTGCACATTGCAGACAAATCTTACACAGCGGTATGGAGCAAGTCTTCCTCTACAGGTTAGTGTTTCCTTTAATAAGTGGTAATGTTGTGTGAATCTAGTTTGGACTTTTGGTGTTCACTCCGTAGTTTATCATGGTCTTCAATTATATCTTATCATCCCTTCTCATTAGCAGTTCCATGTTAGTATTCCTTCCGACTGTGAGTCCATGACAAATATTTATTACTTAGCAACAAATTCAAACTTGCATGAATTAGGGGTTGGGAAACTGTGCATTTCCAACATTAGGTTCAAATGAATCCTAGCATGTATTTACAGTTTTATGTAACCCATAGCATAAAGCAGAGAAAATGTTCTTCTGTTCTGCTGTTACATTTTTCTTTTGCTTTAACAGGAAGTGAGATCTATGCTGTTATCCAAACTCATTGCTGCGGGCATTAGGGAGCGTCCAGTTGTTTTTGTCACGCACAGGCAAGACTGCGTTTTCATTATGCACTTTTCACAATTCTGGAAGTAAAGTATTTCATGTACTATAATAGTATGTTTCAATAACAGATAGAAATCTAGTAAGTCTCTGATTGCTAATGCTTAAAGAAGATTCCATTTGCCTATGGTTCTGGACCTTCACTTTTCAGCAATGTTGGAATGTCTAATGAAATTGTTGAAATGCAAATATGCATTTAAACATACGGCATGCTCTCATGGTGCTTCAAGATTTCAATCTTGAAAATTCTCTTTCTAATTGCTAGAGTTTGTTTCAACTTTCTTCGTTCTTTCAAATAATGAGGGTAATAAACTTAATACTAAAAAGGACATACAATTATTATTATGATAATATTCGATTGTTTCTTTTGCAGCATGGGGGGCTTGGTTGTCAAGCATATGTTGCATCAGGCAAATGCTAAAAAAGGAGGATAACTTTGTCAACAACACAGTTGGCGTGGTATGTTCTTTGGCAGAAGAATAAATTCAGCTTTGCCAATATTTTGAAAATACATGCACAACGATTGATTTTCGTGTGTTTCAGATTTTTTTTTTTATAGCAGTCCTCATTTTGGTAGCAAGCTAGCAGATATCCCTTGCCGCATGGGTTTTGTGTTACGACCTGCACCCACCGCAAGTTTCTGACATTAAAATATTTCACTCACTTCACTGATAACGCGATTGAAGTTTGCCCTTATGTTAATTTCTGTCTGAGGTGTCCAGATAGAAGAATTGAGAAGTGGATCCCCAAAATTAGAGGAGCTAAATGAATTCTTGCGTAAACGACACAAGAAAAATCTCATTGAAGTCCGTTTTTGTGAGGTACGCACCTATATTCTACTCAATCTTCATGGAAAGTGTTCACCAATCACCAGTGAAATTTTAACATACTTTTGTTGTTGGCAGGCAGAGGTAACCCCAATCATAAAAGGCTACGGCGGCTGGGCTCTTCCAAGGGAGATTTTACCCTTGGAATCGCCATATCCAGGATTTGGTGAACTAGCTGTAAGTCTTGGATGCACACCACATTTCTTCTCCAATTCCAAATTTACTACTACTACTTTTTTATCTGAAAAACACCATGTTCCACCATAAAAAAAAGATAGATAAGAAATTTTGCAATGTACAGAGCTATTCATTCTTCTTCACTTTGTCGTCATGTCTTAAACTTGTATTGTAAAGGATTCAATACATTCATCCCCTCTGATGTCTACCTCATTCACAGGTCTTGGAATCAACAGAACATGTATATTCTTGCAAGCCATCAAGCAAAGCTGATCCTTCCTATAAATTAAAGAAACTCTAGATTTCCTGCAGAAGCTGAACTCACAGTGTGCAGGAGACGACTCTCAATAGAAGAAGACAGCACATTTTCTCATTTTTCTAGCAGGCGATGATATCTGTAAAAAGGTGACACTAGGAGTAGGAGCACATCGATCCAGGTTCTCTTCAACTTATTCTGAAATTTATATAACTCGACACTGGATAATGGTGATGAAATGATGGACTGAGCCACAAAGTGGCTGAGTGTTGTTTCGGTATATAGATAGAGTGTAGCAAGATTATTCTTTTGTACAGAGACTTTTTAAATTATTCTTGATATATAGTGAAAAGTTAGGATATTCACTACTCCCTCCATTCCCATTTAGAAGATGTTTCAGCTCAAATTTTACATACCAATGAAGTAATAATTACCTTTAAGTTTTACATTTTTGCCCTTCTCTAAAAAGTGGAGCTACAGTGGAGATTGGTTAGTTTAAAGGTAAAGAGAGATATGCACACTATTCTAGGTTTATCATTGATGAGAATAGAAGGTAATATTGGAAAAATATTTAATAAGGAATACTTTTTGATGGAGGGAGTATGTAATAGCATAGGATTCTTTAGGCGTTGTATATGGGAGAGGAAATAATAAATTAAATTCTATAATATAAATTTCCCAATTGACTGAGGCATTATTGGTGTTTTTTGGTATTTTTTCCGCATATCTTTGTAACACTGTATTGTATTATGATGTATTGTACTTCCTCCGTTCTCAAATGTTTACTACATTTGGTTTTAATGCACTATTCAGTATTCACGCATGCACTTTGATTTAAAGTTTTATCGTAGTTATACTAGTTAAAATATAGTCAAGAGGGATCTTGTTAGATTCGGCTCGTCGTGTAGTTTTTATATATCGAACTTTTAGAATTTTTACATATACCGAATTTGAGTTATTATTGATTCAAAATATGCATTGGACTGCGTGCGCAGTGGGTCCGTAAGAATATTTGATAACGGAGGAAGTATTATTTAATGCGTATGTATTGTATTAGGGTGTATTGTATTATGGTCTAAACTGGCATTCCATCCCGGGATTAAATTATACACCCTCAACCTCATTAAAATAATATTTGTACATATTGTAAATATTGCCAAACATTGGTATGTATTATTTTCATGCACTTCCTCGTTTTATTTTAAAGATTGCTACGGACCCACCTAACACGCAGTCCAATTCATATTTTAAATCATTAATAACTCAAATTCGATATACATAAAAATTATAAAAGTTCGATATTTAAAAACTACAAGACGAGACGAATCTAACAAGATCCCATTTGGCTATATTTTAACTTGTATAAACATGATAAAACTTTAAATAAAAATATATGAGTGAACAGTAATCATTTGTGAAAGGTAACTAACAAAAAAAAAAGGAGGAAGTATAAAAATTAATACAATGAGGCGCAATACAACCCAATACATCAAAGCAAACATGCCGTACAAGTGTTTCACTGTGCACTTTTTATATTGGCTAAAACGTGAGCTAATCACTGATTAATCAACATTTTTCCAAATTCAACAAGTTCAAATAAAAAGTTATTAATACCTGATAATAATTGTTTACATAAGCTCAAAAGTTTTCGTTATAGCTACATTGTTTAAAATGGGTATTTCTTGACTAATTTTCGATCAAAATTAGGGCAACTAACTATAATTAAATTGTGTTGAATTCGGAGTTCCTTTATCAATTAAGGCAACTATAGGCTTAACCAAAAAAATTAAGGCAACTATAAAGTAAATTGATGCAAATTTACAAATAATAAAATATTAGCCTAACTGAGGCTTTTTTGTAATTTAAAATTAGGGTATCGTTTCGTTCCTTACATTAGCAGCTGGTTTGCTATGTACAACTACAACCTCACCATTTCCTGTCATAATTTTGCACACTACTTTCTCATTAGTCAAATCAAAAAACCAGCTTGAATATGATGATCTCAGTTAGCTACTGTTCCATTATCTAATGATGCACCTAATTGTTGTTTTACATTGTTCTGTTCAATCACAGAATGATCAACAATCCTAACAGCCGTATTTATAGTGTCTACTAAAGGGGAAAAAACCGACACCGTACTCCGATTATGAACAATTGTTTCTTACTACAATGAGGGGACTTGACAGTGATCAAATTCTTGAATTGCTGCAAATAAATGGCATCAATATATAAACTGTCAAATTATGATGATGATGTTGTTGAGCATGTGATTATGAAACCTGATAACTCCTTCGGACAGGACAATCCAAGTAGGCTGAATGAGAAATGCCTGAAATAACAACATCGACACAAAATTAGGTTGCAGAAAAACGTAATCTTGAACCCAATGGAAAACATAAAAGTGAATGTAGTATTTGGCATTCTTCATTGTCATCGAGGATTAAAAGTTTAAATCATATCAGGAAAACAGCCCTAGCCCACTTCAGTATTTCGTGAAAAAGATTAACCTTATCGAATTGGCGTTGTCCTTAATTGACCAAGGGATTGCGAACAAAGATTTAGAAAGAAAGGACGAAATGTACGTGAGTAGTAATCCAGAAAAACCGTCTTTTTAATCTCATATATGATATATAAATATAAATTAGGACATACAATACGGATAGATATAGAATCATCCCACGAAAATAGAAAACGGGTCCTATGAACGCATGTAAGAGCAAAGGATGGCCAGACTTGGATGTTTTCTTCCTTTTTTTCTTTTTTCTTTTTTTATATATATATATTTATTTCCAAAGTAATTCTTTTTTCATTGTGATTTGAGCTCTCACCACCCTTTATAATTTGTGTGGCAAAAAAAAACCAAGTTGATTTTTTTTTTTTTTGGAATCAAATTTTCCAAGGTTCATTGGTGGATGGTCATGAATAAACGACGTCTTATCGATCGGGAAGGAGAGCTGCCCTTTCAAGTAAGATCTAGAGGCTAGAACAACGTTGAAGGTGGCCATAAATGATGATGGGCCCAGAAATTGGGCCCACTAGATTGTAGTAGGGTGGTGTCAATGTGGGTAAAAGCCCAATCATACTTTTAGGGTTCCTAATGGTCGTATCTAGGGCTGAAAACGAGCCGAGCCGAGCTCGAGCCTGGTATAGCTCGGCTCGGTTTGATTAAGTTAAAGTTCGGCTCGGCTGGAGCTCGAAGCTCGACGAGCTTTAAAAAATTAAGCTCGGCTCGAGCTCGACATAAAAAAGCTGAATTCGAGCTCGGCTCGAGGCTCGAATAAAGCATTTTTTTTGCGTTAACACTCGTATGTTAATAAATGCGTGTCAGTGTGTAGGGGCTCAAATCACATAAATTATAAAGATGGATAAAGGGGACATTACCACTGGACCAAGTCCCCATTCCCAAGCTAAGCTCGATATAAAATTAGGAATAATTGTCAAATTATTAAATAATGAACTTAAAAACTTGAAGGATTGAAGTTTAATAGATTTAATATATTAAACTATTCTTAATTCCTACTTCTAACTGTAAAAAAGGAAAAAATGGAAAAGAAAATTTATAGGAGTAATAAATAGATTATACATATGTACTATGTATAATTGATATATATATATATATATATATGTAATCGAGCCTATTATAGAGCTTTCGAGCCGAGTATTGGTTAGCTCGGCTTGGGCTCATTAACATTCCGAGCCGATCTCGAATTCGAGTCGAGCTTTGGTCGAGTTTTGATCGAGTTGAACCCAAATATTTTACGAGCCTATCAGTCTCATTTACACCCCTAGTCGTATCATGGTACCACACGTTTTCCCTTTTCTTTTTCATTTTTAAGTAGTACAATAATTAATTAATAATTAATGGTTTGAATCAAGCTGCTCAATGCGAATTAATGAATAGCTTCATCTTTTAAATTTGACTCATAAAGTTGGAACTCAAGTTTAAGCTACGTAAATATCAATAGTGAGTCAAGTTTCAAGTACAAATATCAATGCCATTAGCTCATCAAAGATGGTGAGAAGCATGAATTGATTAAAGTTGAGTTACCAACAACAGTGAGCCTGAGTGATATATGACTCTAATAGTTTGAGTAAAGATCTCATATTGAAGCCTTTTATTCTGCTTTAGGAGAAACCCGGTATACACAATTTTTTTTTTAAAAAAAAATAAAAATAGAAATGGGTTCTAAAAAATGGGAAGTCCTGAGCTTAGCAAGTACTATTTGAACACTTGTTTTCACCACATTTTGCAAATTTGATTCATACCTATATACATATAGTCCTTGTGCAAATGATTTAAATGCAATGAAATTATCATACTTTGCTTACTTTATTTCTCTTACACTTAATATCCACACTCTGCACACACTAATACACTACTCCCACACATAATCTAGTTACTCACTTGTAACTAATAATATACCACTCCCACAATGGAAGTATGGAACTCTGTGCCGAATCATCTCCAAAACCAAATTCTAGCAACATGTCTTCTTAAGATGCCTAAGGTTCAGTTCTGCACATGGAGATGGAGTTGCGGGCTGGAGCTGTGGGAGCTGTAACTGTTAGTTTTATTTAAGTGTTTGGTACAACTAGCTGTAGCTGTCATAAAATTTATAAAATGACATAAATGGACAATTTTTATGTAGACTATTAAGTAGTGGGTTGGTTATTGGGTTAAAACTGTAAGCTTGGTAGCTTATTTTGAATGCTACAAGAGGCAACTTCTAAAAAGAAGCTATCAAAAGCTCTCAAAAGCTAGTGTACAGAACAATGCTACAATTTTATTATAAAATCAAAAGCTCCCAAAAGCTCTAAAAAACTGCGTGCAGAACAAACCCTAAAACTTCAAAGAATATATTAATTTAAAAAAAGAATGAAACAAATTATGTGGATTAGATTGGATTACAACCATGATTAAATGATGTTAGAATATCCTACATCGCTTATATGATGAGATATCCCTTATTTATATGGACATGTGCCACTTTATTTATCACCAATTGGTTTTGGATTGAATTTTTATGTCCATCTTCTTTCTAACAAATGATGTGGAATCAATTCAAATTACTACCATTTCCTGGCAATTAATATTGTCCCATGAGAACTGAGAATTACACCAATTGTTTTAAATATCCCGAAATTTCTGAAATTTCAACCGAAATTTCGGATTTCGGGACACCCCGAAGCGAAATTTCACATGCAATATTTTTTTGCAAAATTTCCATCGAAATTTCGCCCAAAATCCGAAATTTGACCGAAATTTCCCGAAATTTTTCGAATTTTTTTAAAAAAATATTTTTTTTTCTAAATTTTATAAATATATTTTTTAAAAAAATAAAAATAAAAATTTTGTTTCAACCCATATTGATGATGTCATTCTATTAACTTATTTATTAATTTTAAGTCTCTTATCAATCAACATGGTGCATGATATCAATAACATTGCTAGCATATTATATCATTAAATGAGTATTGTTAGCATATTACTAATTTATATAGCAACAGAAATGAAGAATTTTGAAATATCTTCATTTTCATCATCCTAGAAACTCAAATTGGTTTTCTCAAAAAATTATAAATATCTCCGAAATTTCTCCCGAAATTTCAAATGTCTTCAATTTTTTTCTAAATTTATATGTTCGATATAGATACCGAAACCGATATTTAAAACCGACTACACCCACACCTAGTTGTCTTAACGATATTTCACATGTATGAATACAATAAGAAGCAAAATAATTACTACAAGTAAATGAAATGTCTAATAGCCTATAGACTCCATCAATGTGCCTTTTTTCATTGGCCTCGAATTCCATTCCGAATTTCCGATGAATCTAAAAAACAATCAATCAAAACAAGTCCAAATGTCGGAAGAATCTTTGAAAACCTAAACCAAACCAATTTGAAGGGACAGGATTGCAGCTCAGCAGCTGTCAGGGTTTTAGTGCCCTTTTGGCTTATTTTCAACCAGCCTATGATTATTAGTACCATCCATGTCTGAACAGTGCTGCACAGACACTTACACACATTCAAAGCCAATTGGTGACCTTCAACTTCAACATCCCCCAACCCCAAGTGGGCAACTAATAGTATATAGTAGAAGTATATATAAATCAAATCAAATCAAATCAAACTCTCCATCTGATCTCCAACTCCCCCAACGTTGGGAGCCAACCACAAAACAGAATCTTTCTTTCCCCTCTTTTTGATCTCCACCTTTGGTGAAAAGAAATCAAAAGCGAACCACTATGCCTGCATCTGCCTGGAAAAAAAAAAACTATTGCTTCTGCACATGCCCCATATTCATGTCCCTGCTTCAAATGTGGACTGACATTCAGACATGAACCATCAATTTAATTTCCTCCCTCATCCTGCCTGGTACATTTGTTCAACTCCATTTCCAAATTCCAACTATCTGCCCACAGTGTTATCATTGTATGTAAATACATTATATATATATAATGATACATACATACATTATACTACATTATTGTGTGCGTGTGGGGTGTAATAGTTAGAAAGGTAGATTCAGAGAATCTTGTACTATTGTTTTTCTACATGGAGTGTATATTATTGGAATATATCACATTTTAATTACTGTTTAGTAGTATAACACAAGTTGGGGCCTGGGGGCATATACATTGTGATTCGCAACTTGTAACACATTTAATTATATAGTGAAGTATTTCCTATAGTCTATAAATACTGAGGCAACCATATATATGAGACCAAACACCCCACCCCCAAGAAATCAATTTATTTACTTTTTGCTCATCTCTTATATAGCTTCTTCTTTCCCAAAACACCTATAGAATGGCTCAAGCTAAGACTATTTTCACTTGTGCTTTTCTCGTTGCACTTATTTTCTCCAATGCGATCTTCTTCACCGAAGAAAGGATGCTGATTGCTCCGGACAAGAATGGCCGAAACAACAAAGGGATCAAGCTGACTTCACCTCGGGATGTAGCTGCTGCTGTAATAAAAAGGGATGATCCCATGGCAGGTGGGATCGTGGAGGACGCCGCTGATTCGGGCCCCACGACACCCGGTCACAGCCCTGGAGTTGGACACGGTGATGGTCCATGACCATGACATCTGATCTAAAGCAAGCTAAAGGGTGGGTGATGAACTGATGATGATCGATCAGTCATGGATAATTGTATATCATTGTTATTATTAACATCAATAAATATATATATATATATATATATATATATATAATAAAATATGTATTTGTGTTGCATGCATATAGTATAGCAGCATGGGATTTCTTGATTGTGTATATCTCCTATATTGGTTTGGAAATTGGGACTTGGGGGGGATGATAGTATATTTTATTCCAAAACTTTTCCATTTATTATGGGATAATAATATGGAAAAATCTGTTGTAGATATATGTTACTATAATTTGTGATAGTTTCTTTAGATCGATCATTCCTAATATATATGTTTCCCATTCAGTTAGGTATGCTCAATTGTAAAAAAATTGTGTTGCTTATTTAGCTTGTGAATTGTTAAGGAATACCACATCGTGTATATGTTGGATCTCCCCTTTGTTTATATGAACCTGAGTCACTTCATATATATTGCAGATTGATTTTGTATTGGAACTTCAAATACACGTCTCTCTGTTTACGCCCCTTATTTAAGTACCGGCTTGGGTGCAGAATGTTGTATATGCACCATGATGCTCCAAGCTATAAAAATGATGGATAAAATTTTCCATCACTTTATTACTAGGCATCATGTTCTGAATTCATATTTGTAGCGATTATTTAGTTCCATATCTAGAGGGATTTGAGATAATAAAAAAAGTACAAATTTACCATCACTTTTAGATTATTAGGCATCATATTGCATATGCAAATAATTAATAATTCTGCACAGAAACCGAATTGCTTTATTTATATATGTATTTGGGTGACTCAACACATATTGTCAATTAAAGTACTACGCCCCTTATATATGGAAGTATTTAATTTGTTGTAATAAAATTGCCCAGCATGGATTCGAAAATTGGTAGGCAACACTCCGAAACTTTTCGTAGCGGGGCATCCATTTAATAATACTCCCTCCGTCCAAGCAAATTTGTCTGGTTTGACTTTTTGACACTGTTCATTGTTTAACTTTAACTCAATTTTATTGCAAAATATGTTTGAAAAAATAATCTTGTTTGATCTTTTTAGATTCGTCTAATCGTATAGTGTTAAAATATATTTTACTTTTAATAATACTAGATTTTTTCGCCCGCTGCGCACGGGCGTTGAACTAATATGACGATATAAAATGTGAATATAGTTTTTTATTATATAAGATTCAAAATCTTTTGCTTAAATAGTTTTTGAATGCATTTAACCAAAATTTAAAAGAAAAACCTACAATCAGGTGGACATAATATAAAATAAATTATTTTCACTGTTAGAAAACAAATATATAGGGTTTTCTTTCATCTATAAAATTATGAGAGCAAGTGGAAAGTAAATACCCTTTAACTATTCAAAATTAGAAAAAAAAATATATTTTTGCATTATTAAGGTTGTCCGGTATTTATATAGAATGAGGTATTTATTAAAGTATAGTAAATAGTTTTTTTTTTTTGAGGATCCATTGAAGGCCTGGAAAGGGGTGGTGGGAGCCAATGCCACACAATTACAAAGGGGAATAAAAGGGAGGGATAGGGAGCCGGTGGGGAATCGAACCTCCAACCTTCCGTTGGAAGTCAATGGACTTAACCACTTGGACTTAACCACGTGGGATAGTAAATAGTTGATGTGATGTTTGTTCGAAGGAGTAAAAATTTTCTAAATAAGGAAATGTCGAAATTAAATTGTTATTATTTTGTAATTCATTATTATTATAAGGCCTTAATTAAATTTATACTCCGATACTAAATTTTTTAATGCCTTAATTAAATTTATACTCCGATACTAAATTTTTTAGGGATATACTTTTTGAGCACATTTTTTATAATTATAAACTAATTTTTCTATCTGGATAATGATATTTATTGGTTGAGGAATTCTAATGAAATAAAATTAGAAAAATAAAAAATCTGAGAAATAAGGAAATTGAAATAAAAATTTTCAAATAAAGTAAAATAAGAATCTAAATATAATTAATAATGAAATTACTTTCTAAAATTAAAGATATTATAATAAATGTAATTTGATTTATCATTCATTATATTATTTTATTTTATTAAATAGTATAATATAATTTTATTAGTTAATTATAGTTTTGTATTTAAGTTAAAAGGAAAATTAATTACTGCATACATTATTTTTAAATTGTTATGCTAATGGGAAACTTTTCAAACGTGAATGGGTGGAATGAGGTTATTTTCAAATTGTTAGTACCAAAATGAGATTTTTTTAGAATTGATGAGGTCGAATTTAATATTTTAAAAGGTAGAAGGGTAGAATTTTAAAACTAAATAAAAAATTTATGTGTTTTATTTTTTTAAAAAATAAGGGTACAAATGACCCAACTTGTTAAGTTTAGAGTTATATTTTGGGAATATGTAAAATAATAATTAGTTAGTACTATATATTTATGTTTAACTATTTACTTTAAGCTATTTTTTTTGTGAAAACTAAAATGCTAAATGATGTTTGATTGAATTCACATGTTTTGTAATATGTTTGGACACGCAACATGATCACTTAATATTAGAGGTTTTTTTATATAAATATTGCTACAACCCAAACTATTTATTATTACCACAAATCTTTACATATTATTTATAGAAAAATACTTCTAATATTCTTTTACAATACTCCGAATTTTTTATATATTTTTACTTTATATTGAAATAGATAGGGATTACTCGATAAATATACATTTTTCTTTTATGTTGAAATAGATAAAGATTACTGGATTAATAATATTATGTCTAATAATTAAATTATGATGTTTTTAATCTTTTTTTTTTGCTTTTCTTTCTTTTCTTCTTTAAAAAGAACAAAAAATTATATAAAATTTGATTAGAATGGTATAAAAAATTTTAGGTGATTAGTCATTTTATATTAATCAATATTTTTAGGATCAATTTAATGTTTACACCATATTTTTAATAAAATATTTTTATTTAAAATATGATTATTATATTCCTTATATTGATAAAGAATTATATATTTTTTAGACATAAATATTTAACCTAATTAAATTTATTTAATAATATTATAATATTAATATTTTTTAAATATTATGTATTATTTATACAATCAAATAATTTATATATATAGTTGTAATCAATTATATCTTTTTAAAATACTTATGAAGATTTTTTCAAGATTTTGTTATATTAATAGATAGATTTATTTTTTAAATATAGATATTGATGATGTGTCTAATGATGTGGCATTACTCAGTGATTACTTAGTAACTATCAGGCAAAAATGTCTGCACAGGCAAAAAAGTATTCAGAATTTATTATATAGATTATATATAGATTAAATAATTAGAAAAATTAAAATACTAATATTAATAATTCAACCGAAAAACAGATTCCGAAAATATGTTAATTAATAATATCATAATTATAATTATAATCATATCTACATCTGTAATTAAAAAATATTTTTTTATCAATTTTTGTCTATCTATTATACAGTTAATTAAATTTTTTTTGATGATATTAAATTTTATAGTTAAACCTACTAAAAATTAGGTTTAAAATTTGATTTTAATCTTACTATAGTGGATTATATTTTTTTAATTAAATATAAATTTTGATAGACTAACTAAAGTATATTAATTTATTATATTTTTTAGGTAAATGTAAATTTTATTAAATATAAATCTTACTAATTTTTTTTTACTTTATTATATTTTTTAGGTAAATATTTTGGATTCAAACTTTAATATGACTAATAAAATATATATTGGACATAATATATTAAATAAAAGAATTTATAATATATACATTAACATAATATTTACTAATGTTCCGCTAAAAAACTAAATATTTACTAAACATTAAACATATTACAATTTGTTGAGCATTTATATCTTTTAAAATATATAGAAAGATTTTTTTGAAGATTTATTTATAATATAAAGATTTATGGTCTAAATATAGTATTAAAAGTTGATGACATGGCACAAATAGAATTAATCAGCGCTGAGGTGTATCTTCATGATTAATCAGCGCTGACGTGGATTAATTAGGTTCGTTGATCAAAAAATAAGCATATAATGACTGATTAACCCCTTAAAATTAAGAAGGATAAATTAAAATTAATAAGGGCAATTGAGTCTGCACAGGTAAAAAAGTATTCAGGATTTATTATATAGATATTTGGATTGTGTGCATAAGTCAAACAAGATAAGTTAGTTGCGACAGAGGGAATATTTCACTTTTAATAATATTTAATAGTATTATTATTATTATTATTATTATTATTATTATTTATATAAATATAAATAGATCCGGAGTATATATATATATATATATTATTCCATATTAATCATGCAGAGATTATGGTATAACAAATTTAGTAAATTAAAAAATTATCCTTGAAACTTTTTGGTAAACATTAACACTCATGTGTCGGTAAATATATGTAGTAGCCCAAGACACACAAATTACAAAGGGGATAACAGAAAGGGATAAGAGGCCGGGTGGGAATCGAACCCCCACTACAAGAAAATTCCGGAATACCGACCACATTTTGCAGTCGATATTACCGACCATCACTGACCGCAAGCCATGGTTGGAAATTTATATCCGTTATTGTGTTAGGGGATTTTTTGCCGATCGTTTTACTGACCGCACTTTCGGTTGGAAGTTTTTTTTCCAATTTTTTAAATTTTTATTAATTTTTTATTAAAAAAAAAGTATATTTAGCGATCTACTTACCGACTGAAAATTATGTCACTAAAGTTACCGACCGAAATTTGGGGTCGCTAAATTTTATCCCTATTTTTTATTTTTGAATTTTCTTTATTGTTTATTTTTATTGAATATTTTTTAATATAATGAATTTTTGAATTTTTTAACAATATAAATAATTTTATTTTTATGATAAATTTTATTTTATGATTATTTATTTTAATTTTTAATTAATTTTTTCTTTTAACTATTTTATTTCTTTTTTATTTTATGTTATAATTTTATTATTGAATTGTAAACAATAATAAATGAACAAGGATTCATAAATTAAGTAAAGCTACGTGAATTAATAAAACTAACATGCATTACCATAAAGAAACAATAAAACAAAGTACAATTAGGGAGACTAATTAACGTGGATAGGCAGATTTGCATATCTTATATACCTAAATAAAATAGGTATAAGATGCAATATATGCATGAAAGAGAAAAAAAAATCAAGATTTAACGTGGAGGGCAAAGGATTACATGATTGGCATGGGAATTGTACGGAGGAAGGGTACGTGCTCTTAATATGAAGACATGCAATTACGTGTATTGCTATATAACTGCCCATTCATCCATGCTACTAACTAGCTAGGATGATTCAGCCGAGTTAAAAGGGTTAAAAAAATACAGCACACAGGTCTCCTACTCCCTATAAATACGGACAGGGAACATTGAAATGAAACTATCAAGTGAGACGAGAGAAGCTAAGGGAAGTCTGGTGGTATTGAGTGACCAACTGAGAGAGTATTAGAGAGATAGAGAAAGCAGTAGATAGAGAAGTAGAAGGGAGTACTATAGATTTGATAGCTAACTACGGAAGAAGTTGTAAGTAGATTTTTGTTCTGCAGGCTTTGTCCCAAGAATATTTCGCATGTTTAAATCCTTTGTATTTTAATAATTTTAGGGTTTATTCATGCAATTGATTCATGCAGAGGTAATGTCCCATTATGTGTTTCACTATTTTTGGGGCTAGGCCATGCATGTGAAAAATAAAATTTTCAGTGTATGGCATGTGATTATTGAATTATTATTATGCGGTGTATATCAAAGAGGTAGATATCTTCGTGAGTTATATCATGGGCTATCCAAGGGATCCCTATGAAGAGATTGTGTTTGGGCCAAGGGTCTCACAATCTGTTTTTCTATATGCAAGGTAGGGCCATCCTTGTATACCAAAGTTTGACTTCGGTTACTATGTGAGCATGCTAGGTCCTATGAGATACCCCGGGTGTAGGCATCGTAGTCGAGCTACATGTGGATTGAACATTTTAACGGTTTGACATGTCATTTACTGTTGAGTATATTAAATTATTTTGTCCAAGGGACAAGAATTTGCTTGTTCAGCCGGTGTGCTGATAAACTCTACTTACTCATTTGTACAGGGTTTGAATTATGTGGGCCCTACTAAAAGGCATGGGCACGGGCATGTGTGTCAGATTACTTTTATACTGGTTATTTTAAATTATATTTTATTAGCCATAAACTTGTCTTTTGAATCGAGATTGTAGTTATCATATTCGTAAAGTCTATTATTTTGCCCGAATTAAATATATTCTTTTAAACTTCGTTAACTGTGCTTTCACAAATCCGTTAATAAAACTCTTATTTTTTTAAGCTCTAGTTAATATGAGAAATTATTTTGCGGCAAAAAGCCCTAATCACCATAGTTTGTAAACTGTATTATATTATTTAAAAGTATATTTTTGTAAATAATAGATCAGTTTAAAGTATGTTTAGACTTAAATTTAATATTAGCCTTAGCGCTTTTCGATTAATTTAGCAAATGCAAGGCAAATGCGAGCTTAATCGGGAAGCGTGGCGGTAACAACCCCGGGTTCCCATTGGTGACTTCCGCTCAAAACTGAGCATGGAAAACGGGGGTGTTACAAGGTGGTATCAGAGCAATAGCCAACAACAAAACTCTTTTTAGAGTAAAAATTTTTTACTTTTAGAGTCAAAATCCTATTGGACTTTTTGAAAAAAATAAAAATAAAAGTACTTTTTTGTAGTTTAGGAAAATTTTCACTTATTTTGGGATGAGACACATCGCACTTGCATTAGGCACATCTCGTATAATTATTTTGTTTGTAATTGCAATGTATCCATGGCAATATTGTTTTCTAGATGAGAGATAAATAATGTAAAAGATCTTAATCCTAGAACAATATTTTACGAAAGGAGTCCAAGAGGGATGACTCATCAGAAGAAAGAAATACAAAGATTAAAGGATAGAGCCTTATGCCTAGAAGGCTTGGAAAACGAAATAGAGGATATAATCAATTTTTTCTGAGAAAATAATGATAGTAAAGAATTCCATGGTAAACTTCTTCCACCATAGTGTGGGAAGTGAGATCAACAACATCTCCCGTGGCAATGCCCTGGGAATGTATGGAACAGTTAAACATATCGCTAGATGTTTTAGAAACTCGATAATGTATTAAATATCATACGTATAGAAACTACTGAGTTCAAAAGATTTTTATCAGGCCTTGAGATTCTATAATCATGTGTCGGTTTCAGCTAGTTGAGGGAAATACCAATGATTTTGCAATGTGTCTCTTTCTTTTGAGTACCGAAGGTGTGTGATATATCTTTTTGACCCACTAACATCTAGACTAATAGTATGAGATTATTAACATTAATATGGCCGATAACAACAACCGTTAGCAACAGATAGAGTGGCTGCTGCTCACTCTAGGAGTAGTAGTTAAGAAACAAGTGGAGAAATGAGAAAAATAGGAAGAAACACTTGTAGATTATATCAAAATGATTAATTCCAATCACCTCAATATAACGTCCAAGAGAACCCAACTAAACTGGAAGGATGGATTGAGTCCTTCCAAAAGTTACTCGAGGCAATAGAATGCTCTGAAGAACGTAAGATAGGAGTAGCTACATTCTTCCTAACAATAATAGAGAATACTTGGTAGAGGTCACAACAAGACCGCCAAGTTACGCCGGAGGAATTTCAAAAGAGCCGAGGGAACAATTTTACCCACTCAGCCTAAAAAAAAATAAATAAAAAATCCAAATATGAAGAGTTTGTTACTCTTCAACAAGGTAGTCAATCCGTACAAGAGTAGTATGCTAAAATTAATGAACTCTTGAGAATTGCTCCAAACCTGGTAGCAATGGATCAGACCAAGGCCCAAAAGTTTGCGCTTGGTTCGAACAAGTATATCCGTAAAATGTTTGGAGGAAAAACCTTTACAAGTTTACGAAAAGTATAAGAGTAAACTATAACTGTTGAGGAAGTCAAGCATAACCGTCAAACGAGAAATTTTCAGCAAAACAACATAATAAGGTACCCTATCCAACCTAATATATGGAACTAATAACCACCCGTGTAACCGATGCAACAAACGACATTCAACTCGCCAGTATTCCCAAGGAAGAAGAATGTTACTGTTGTGGCTTGAAACATCACAGGGCCATGATTTTCGCTTGAGCCATGACCCCAACTGACTTCGGCTCGATTTGTGAAAAGAGGATTAATGCTAGAAAATACATAAACTCCAAAATAACAAAGGAAAACAAATGCAATGTCCAACTTTCCCTATGAATCCGGAAGCCGTCAACAGAGCTCCACCAAACCATGGTAGACCTAACCAAGGAATGTTGAACGTAGTCAAGTTGACCTCCAAGATGTTGGAGACCAGGTCGAAGGTACTTTCGAGATTAAATACTTCCACACTTTGTGTTTTTTTTATTCTGAAGCTACTTGTTCATTCGAATCTGGTAGAGAATTGTCGAGTCGGGACTCAATAAATCCTAGAAGACAGATTTAGGAATTTCCTTAGCTAGCAGAGTAGTTGTTAATTGCTCAAAACGTTACTAGAAAGTTCCACTTTCTAATTCAAAAAAAAAGTTTCGAACAAAGATGTAACCTCACTTTCAATCAAAGAAAGTCATCGCTCAAGCATTCAACAACTTTCACGTTCTGAGATAAAGCATATTTGAAACCTGGAACAAACGATTTGCATATGAGAAGTCGAGTTTCCCGCTGATATCATAGAATTTGAGTTACAAGTTTTAATGTTAACTTAAAGATGGATTGGCCCACAAAGTATCATGCCATCATTAAGTGTGCCCAACAGAAAAATAACAATGTATGGGCCCAGTAAACAACGAATTTCAAGCAATATGGATCAAAGAAGATCAACAATAAATATTATTTCAGCCATACAATTGACAAAACTAGTAAGAAAAAGGGAATCCCCTTTATCTTTGTTATGTGAAAAATCTAAAAGCAACGGAGGCAGGAATAGAAAATATTTAAGTACTGCGAGAGTATCCCGATGTATTCCCTACACATATTCTAGGAATACTACTCGAACGTGAAAATGAATTCAAGATTGACTTAATTCTAGGTACGAAACCTGTATCAAAGACTTCTATCGAATGGCACCGACTGGAACAAAAGAATTGAATGAGTCACTCGATGACCTTTTAGAAAAATAATACATTCATCTTGGTACATCCCTGTAGGGAGCACGTGTACTGTTTGTACGAGGGATGGATAGTGATATGAGGCTCTTTGTTGATTACAGAGGCATCAACGAGATGACAATGAAGAATAAATACATATTACCACGAATTAATGATTATTTGAACAACTCAATTGAGTCAGGATCTTTTCGAAGATTGATTGAGATCCGAATATCACCAACTTAGGATAACTAACAAGGAAATCCCAAAGACAAAATTTAGAACATATTGTGGACATTATGAATTTACCATGATGTCGTTTGGATTAACTAAGCTCCAACGGTATTCATGGCTCTCATGGACAATGTGTCCCAACAACTATTAAACAAATGTATAGTTGTCTTCGACATATTGGTCTACTTTAAGAATGAGGAAGAACACGAACAACATCTATATCAAGTCCTGTAAACACTAAAAAACCATCATTTGTACGCCAAATTAGCTAACTATGAATTTGGCCAAACACGGTTACATTCCTCGGTCATATCGTCTCTGCCGATGGAATATCAGTTGACCCTGCTAAAGTAGCAAATGTGAAAAAATTGCACTGTACGAACCTCAAAAACTAAGATCAGAAGTTTCGTCGGTTTTGCAAGCTACTACATGAAATTCGTAAAAGACTTCTCAAAAATTGCGAAACCACTAACACAAAATCTCATGAATGAACAAAGGTTATATGGACATTCGAATGCAAAGCTGCATTCCAAACGTTAAAGAAAGGCTAACCACGACACTTGTCCTAACCTTGCCCAATGGAAAAGATAATTTTGAAATTTATAGTGATACTTCCAAATTTAGGCTAGGATGCGTGTGAATGCAGAGAGGGAAAGTCATAGCATATGCTTCTCTACAACAAAGGCCAAATGAGGAGAATTATCCAAATCTTGACCTGGAGTTAGCCACAGTTGCCTTCGCTCTGAAGATACGAAGACATTATTTGTACGACCAAAGTAATGAAATATACATTGACTACAAAAGTCTAAAATATATTTATACTCAAAAGCAATCAACAAGTGCCAAAGGCGTTTGTTAGAACCGAAGAAGGATTACAACTTCGGCATCACGTAGCACGAAGGAAAAGCCAATAAATTGTGGCTGTTGCACCAAGCCAAATGTCAAAACATCTTACTTACCGCCCGAATTATACATATAATTGGCCCGCTTAGACATTGAAAGGGTATAACAAAGTACGCTCACCCAACTAATCAATGTCATCACTATTCGACTGACCATTTTTTTACAAAATCTAAAAAAAAAAAAAAAAGACAGGCTGGTGACCTCAAATTAAAAAGGGTCAAACAAAAGATAGCTCGAGGTGAAGCTACACACTTTCAAATTCATGAAGATGGCAGTATTCAATTTAAAGGTCATCTGGACGTTCCAAAGGCATGCGGGGACCTCAACTAATTGAGGAGACAAAGCATTTTATTGAGTAAGTCCAACTCAGGATGATAGTCGCCCAAGATTGACAAAAGACGTATGCCGACCAGAGAAGGCAAGAAGGAGGATACAAAATAGGTGATAAGGTGTTACTAAAAGTATCCCCTATGAAAGGAGTGATGCGGTTTGGTAAACGTGGTAAGCAAAGTCTTCGTTACATTGGACTATTTGATATCATTGACAAAGTTGGTACATTGGCATATCGACTACACTTACCCGAAGAGTTATCTCGAATTCGTGATGTATTCCACGTATCACAACTTAAGAAGTATCATCATGACCTTCAGAGGTAATTGAATTAGATGATGACCTTACTTATGAAGAGAGACCGGTTAAGATCCTAGATACTAAAGAACGAGCCACGAGGCGTAAAGTCATCCGCATGGTCAAGTTCCAATGGTCAAACAACGACGAGAATGATGCCACTTGGGAAACTGGGGCAGAAATACAAACCAAGTTTCCAGAGCTATTTCTTTAAATAGATACAACTATGGGGACATAGCTGTGAAAACAAGTGGGGGAGGACATCTCATAGCCCTGCTTTATAGAGAATAAGGTAAGAAAAGTTTAATTATTTGTGAGCCTCATTTTTAGTCCTGCAATAGTTATTTGAATAAACTTCGAGGTCGAAGTTGTTTTTAAGGAGGGTAGATTGTAATACCCTAAAATTTAGCTATGTTGATAATATTTTCTAAAGAAATAATTTAGTATTATTTCTTAAGAAAATAAATTAAATTGGAAAATAAATTAATATTTTCAAGATAGAGATTGGTTTGAAAGAAATGAATTATTTTCAAAATAATTTAGTCATTAAAGAATTATATTTTACGAGGAAAATATTAAGACAATTAGTTTTCAAGGGGAAATGATTTTAAGAAGTATATTTTCCAATAAAAATATACTTGACAATTAGGTCTTATTTTTTAACAACCTTTATATTAAGTATAGTTAAATTTATGATTTCTCATAAATTTATCAGTAATCCATTGGTAGTAATGCCAAATTTCTATTTTATAGGTTAAGAGATCGACTCCGGTTGTCAACAATAGATTTTTACTGATATAAAATAATAAAAAAAATATAAATTTCATACAAGGAAACAATAATAAATGAACAAGGATTCATAAATTAAGTAAAGCTACGTGAATTAATAAAATTAACATGCAATATCATAAAGAAACAATAAAATAAAGTACAATTAGAGAGACTAATTAACGTGGATAGACAGATTTGCATATCTTATATACCTAAATAAAATAGGTATAATATGCAAGATATGCATGAAAGAGAAAAAAAAAAAAAATTAAATCAAGATTTAACGTGGAGGGCAAAGGATTACATGATTGGCATGGGAATTGTACGGAGGAAGAGTACGTGCTCTTAATATGAAGACATGCAATTACGTGTATTGCTATATATCTGCCCATTCATCCAAGCTACTAACTAGCTAGGATGATTCAGCCGAGTTAAAAGGGTTAAAAAAAAATACAGCACACAGGTCTCCTACTCCCTATAAATACGGACATGGAACACTGAAATGAAACCATCAAGTGAGACGAGAGAAGCTAAGGGAAGTCTGGTGGTATTGAGTGACCAACTGAGAGAGTATTAGAGAGATAGAGAAAGCAGTAGATAGAGAAGGAGGAGGGAGTGCTGTAGATTTGATAGCTAACTACGGAAGAAGTTGTAAGTATATTTTTGTCCTGCAGGCTTTGTCCCAAGAATATTTTGCATGTTTAAATTCCTTTGTGTTTTAATAATTTTAGGGTTTATTCATGCAATTGATTTATGCAGAGGTAATGTCTCATTATGTGTTTCACTATTTTTGGAGCTAGGCCATGCATGTGAAAAATAAAATTTTCAGTGTATGGCATGTGATTATTGAATTATTATTATGCGGCGTATATCAAAGAGGTAGATATCGTCGTGAGTTGTATCATGGGCTATCCAAGGGATCCCCATGAAGAGATTGTGTTTGGGCCAAGGGCCTCACAATCAGTTTTTCTAGATGCAAGGTAGGGCCATCCTTGTATACCATAGTTTGACTTCGGTCACTATGTGAGCATCTTAGGTCCTATGAGATACCCCGGGTGTAGGCATCATAGCCGAGCTACATGTGGATTGAACATTTTAACGGTTTGACATGTCATTTACTGTTGAGTATATTAAATTGTTTTGTCCAAGGGACAAGAATTTGCTTGCTCAGCCGGTGTGCTGATAAACTCTACTTACTCATTTTTACAGGGTTTGACTTATGTGGGCCCTATTAAGAGGCATGGGTACGAGCATGGGTGTCAGATTACTTTTATACTGGTTATTTTAAATTGTGTTTTATTAGCCATAAACTTGTCTTTTGAATCGAGATTGTAGTTATCATATTCGTAAAGTCTATTATTTTGCCCGAATTAAATATATTCTTTTAAACTTAGTTAACTGTGCTTTCACAAATCGTTAATAAAAGTCTTATTTTTTTAAGATCTAGTTAATATGAGAATTTTTTTGCGGCAAAAAGCCCTAATCACCATATTTTGTAAACTATATTATATTATTTAATAGTATATTTTTGTAAATAATAGATCAGTTTAAATTATGTTTAGACTTAAATTTAATATTAGCCTTAGCGCTTTTCGATTAAGTTAGCAAATGAAAGACAAATGCAAGCTTAATCGGGATGCGTGGCGGTAACAACCCCGGGTTCCCATTGGTGACTTCCGCTGCAAAACTTAGCATGGAAAACGGGGGTGTTATAGCTTTATTATATGACACATGGAGGGATGTAATTGGTGGGTTAGAGACCTAGCCAAACTTGTTAAGGTGGAGGCTGGGGAATGCTGAGGTGGTGGGTTCGAGTCCTCCTGAGCACAATTTTTCTTATATGTGGTGTGTTTCTAGCGACCGCAATGTATGGTCGCTAATTCAGTAGGGAAACGTCTCCAGGGACCCTTCGGTAATGCGGTTGGTAATTCGGTCGGTAAACCCTACCGACCCCATTTCGGTCGGTAAATGTCCCGACTGCATGGTTTGGTGGTCGGCACCCAAATTCGGACCAACTCATTGCCGACCGACGTTTGCGGTCGGTAAAGCCTGAAAGGTAAAGCCTGAAACGACCCGCATTCTTGGCTTACCGACTGCAAAATTCGATCGATAATCAACTTTTTTCTTGTAGTTCCCCAACCATAAGGTTGAAAGTTAGGAGAAATAACCACTATGTCGAGTCTCCGTAAATTTTTTTTTTCTGAACAACCTATACAGACTGGGAAAGGGTGGTGGGAGCCCATGCCACATAAATTACAAAGGGATGAATAAAGGTGGGGGATAAGGACTGAATGGGAAATCGAACCCCCAACCTATAGGTTGGGAGTGGGGGACTTGACACTAGGATAAGTCCCCATAATTTTTTTTTTGCCAGAGTAAGTCCACATAAAAATGAAACTTAATTATAAATATAATGTATTTAAAAATTATAAAGTTGATAAAATTAGACTAAGAAAACTATCGCATAAAAATTCAAAGTTAATAGATATATATAATCTAACAACATAAGTATATGTCAAAGTGTACGTAATTATTAAATCATTTTAAATATATTTAATTTTTCCAAAAGATTAAAAGTAAAGTTATGTTCACCAAAAAAAAAAAGTAAAGTTATAGTATATTTAATATGTATACAATAAAAAAATATAGTTAATATGAATATTATTATAATCGTTTAATCATATAATTTTAAAATTTATACTTTGTATATAGTATTTCTTATTTACTAGATTTTTCGTCCGCGCTACGCGCACGGGTGTTAGTTCTTTTTTTTTTTTTTGCTTAACAGCATATAAAGGCTACAGAAAAAAAATAAAAAAAACGAAATCAATGGGCCCGAGGGAACCAATTACCAGCGGAATCTGCCTTAATAAGAGGCCCCATTTGTCTGGCGGAAAGGCCCACGTCGTAAAGAAGTGTTCGTTATCAGCTCCTTTCTATTAACTAATATTAACTCGATACAAACTAATATTAACTTGATAAATTTAAAATGATAGAAGATATTATTTTAGTATATTTATGAACAAAATATTTTTTTAATAATATATAATTTCTATTATCATTTTTTTCAAAATAATAGAAGAAACAAATTTCTAATTTTTTTATCATAATACATACCAAAGTATAAATTCAAATTTTTATGCAAATAGTTTACGAAAAAAATTTTTTATGCAAATAAAACATAAATAGAAAAATTAATTTATTAAAATTACCAACCCTCCTAATTATAAAAATAATTTGTATAATTAAAATAATTAAGTATATTAAAACTTTCACCTTTGTAACTCATTCTTAATCACCGAAAAAATATGTTGACTAATAAAAACATATATAAAAGATAAACTACTATAAAAAGGATAAATTATCATAATATTAATTTATGTACACAAAATAATAGATTGATTTTTTTATTATTAATGGAGTGCTTATTTTCTTGTGTATATTATTTAATTTTCAACATTAGTCTTTTTGGAATATAAAGTTAAACATAATATATATTTTTATAAAGATAATGAATTATCAACTAAAAGAGCAATATAGGCAGAACAATAAAATTATGGTTTCATGATTTATTATATTATATATTCTAATATTAGGGATAAATGACGGAGATGAATAGATTTGCAATCCTACGGTCATTGAATTTTAGGATGAAGTGAATTTAGTAAATAATTTATATTATATATTTTTAATCAACTTATATCTATTAATTGTCATAAAAAATTCATATCCTTTTAAGATATAGTATATAAAGATTTTCTGAAGATTTTATTATATTAATAGATAGATTTATTTTCTAAATATAGATATTGATGATGTGGAAGGTGAGTTGGAATTAGTCAGCGATTAATCATCAATGACGTGGATTAATTGTAGCCATTGATTATAAAATGGTGGTATAATTACTGATATAACCCTAAATATTAAAAAGAATTAGTTATATTGAATAAGGATAAAAGAATCTGCATAGACAAAAAAGTATTCAGGATTTATTATATAGATAAACATATTGAGATATTGAGGTTGTTTCTGAGCCTGGATCCAAACAATAATGATCCACACGGTATATTTTAGTTAAGATATTTTTGTTGCCAAATATTTGACGTTGTAGTAATTATTTATGAAATATTTTTATTATTAACATACGAATATTAATGTATCTTATTTTGGATATTGCAATGCTTAATACAACCTTAGAAAAACTTTAGAAATTAAGATTAAGTCCTTATACGAATAGGTTTTTGACAAGTACTAAAAAAAAATGTTTCTGATCAACAATGTAGTTCAAACTGACAAAACCAAAAGTAGAAGTTAAAAACTTTATTCATTTTAGTATTTAAATATTCATTTTAGATGAAAAATGTTAGTATTAGTATGATGATGAGAAAAAGGAAAAAAGGATAAATAGGTCTTTTTTCTTTTCAAAAAATTCAAATCAGTCCTTTTTTCTATTTTATTACCAAAACAGTCCTCTACAAATGCTAATTATGTTCAAATCAGTCCTTTTTTCACTAATTATATTCTAATTGCTGACGTGGCAAGGGTTTTAATTTAAACCTGACACGTGTGCATAATATTAGTCCTTTTTCTTTTATCTTTTGTCAATCCAGTCCTAAACTTTTATTTTGTTCTATTTAGTCCTCTACCCCAATCACTCATTTTTATATTAATTGGCCTCAAACCTTTCAAATTATTTCATTTTAGGCCCAGAACCTTAAATTTTTTATTATTACTAATCCATTTATCAAATAAATGCACAACATACTTCTATAAATAAAATTAAACACCAAACCTCATATATTGGGTTCGACTGCTTTGTTATCGGGTCTTTCAAGTACCGGAATTTTACGGACTCTCTCTAATAACCACTCGACCGCAACCGATTGTTCATTGGTTTTGGTTTCCTTCAGTAACAATCAACAGAATCTTACGTTGCGTCCTACCTTAAGATGTAGCAATATTTGAGTAAATGATTTAACTTGAATTTTTGGAAGGTTATGGATACAGGAAGCCTTGGTTTTATTGAAAATATTAATATTATTAAAAATATTAAAAAATAGCCTGAATTTTATTGTCCACAAAGTATGATTGTGCTGATTGTTGCTGAAGGAAATCAGAACCAATGAACCATCGTTACGGTCGGGTGGTTAGAGAGAGTCCGTAAAATTCGGAACTTCGAAGACCCGATAACAAGGCGGTCAAACCCAATGTATGAGGTTTGGGATTTAATTTTATTTACGGAAGTATGTTGGGCATTTATTTGATAAATGTATTCGTAATAATAAAAAAATTAAGGTTCTGGGCCTAAAATGAAATAATTTGAAAGGTTTGAGGCCAATTAATATAAAAATGAGTGATTGGGGTAGAGGACTAAATAGAACAAAATAAAAGTTTAGGACTGAATTGGCAAAAGATAAAAGAAAAAGGACTAATATTATGCACACGTGTCAGGTTTAAATTAAAACCCTTGCCACGTCAGCAATTAGAATATAATTAGTGAAAAAAGGACTGATTTGAACATAATTAGGATTTGTAGAGGACTGTTTTGGTAATAAAATAAAAAAAGGACTGATTTGAATTTTTTGAAAAGAAAAAGTACCTATTTATCCTTTTTTCCATGAGAAAAATAAAAGGAAATAAAAGAAGTGATGCTGGAAGTGGAAGTACTCTTTAACAATAAATTCTTGATAGCGCAATGGAATGGAAATTTGGAAGCAGAAATGCAGAATTTAAACTCTAGTAGGAGCAGTAGCACAGAATCTGTCCACTAAAACGAACATTTTTCTTTCTTGAATTTGGGCCTGTCAGTCTGTAAGAAAAGAAAAGCATCCTTCTTCTTCTGTACTTATCCATCTATCCCCATTTTGGTCTTTGGACTTTACTAGTAATTTTTATTTCTATATTTTGCCCACTCCACTGATTTTTTAGTTTTTACTGCTATTATTATCGTTATCATGTCACCTCACTTGTGACTTATCCTTGGAAAACAGATAACAGTTTCATCTCATGATTTTATTTTTTTAGTTTATTGAAGTAAGAATTAAGATATTAAAACTATTTTTAATTGTAATTATAGGAGTACCACATTCCTCCTCCATCCCCTTTCCTGTAGATATTTTTAGTTTTCTCTTACATATGTGTCACAAAAAAAATATAGGAGTACTACTTTTTATTGATTAAACTAGCAAATAACCCGTCGAGACTCGACGGGCATAATTATATATTTATATATAATATATATCCTTATATAATAATAAATGTATTTTGAGTAATAGAAAATGTGTAATAATTTTATATATGTTCGAAATTGAGTGTATATGATAATATAATTTAATTATTTTTAAAACTAACAGAAAAATCGTATTATATTGCATTCTTTAGCTTCTGTGGTTTGTTCAGTACAAACATAACATATCAATAAAAGTAAATATTAAGGTTTTTATTTAATTTGAAATTTAATTTAAAATAAATAAAATTTAAATATAAGTATTAAATATAATATGAAATTTTCCTTTACAATTTGCTGAAAATTTCATTATAAACAACAATTCTTGAGTATTAAGTATAAATCATATTTTGAGTAATGAAAAATGTGTAATGATTTTATATCTATTTGAAAGAGGATATATATGATAATATAATTTAATTATTTTTAAAACTAACTAAGAAATCATATTATACCGTCCTCTTTAGCTTCTGTGGCTTAACAGATCAATAAAAATAATTATTAATATAATATTTTTATTTAATTTGAAATTCAAATTAAAATAAAATACAATTTAAATATAAATATTAAGCATAATATGAAGAACTTCCTCACAATTTGTTCAAAATCTCATTCCTGAAAATATCATTGGTAGGGGCTAGTATTGTACTATCTTTTAAAATATCTGAATTTGAAGTGATGCAGTTTACATTTGTATATGTACTTTTAAAAGTTGTCGTTATAGGATCACCCGTAGAGTTTATAAGAATATCATCCGGAAATGTCACATCTAATTGTAGATCTTCAAAATCAATACCGACCTTACCATCACCTACATTAAGTATCCATTTTGTAAATTTTCTGTTATATATAAATTTTATAGTAAACAACATTTCTTGTGGTATCTTGAGTTAATCATTCTTAATTGCATATTAATATTTTGAGCCACATCTTGCTAGTGGCGCGAAATATTGCAACACAACTGTTCATGGCAAAAACTTATTTTGGAAGATAAAGTCCAAAGATTAACATTGACTTTTGTTTATAATCATAGCAAAACAAACTACAAGTTGAAATTTTCTCATCTTAAATCGAATCATGAATTTGGTTAAATCAGATAGGCTCAGCTCATAATTATTCTACCAATCAAAATTTTTTTACTTTCATAGTTTATAGAAAATTAGTTTAACCTCAATAATATGATTCCGCATCTTGTTGACTATCATCCTACTTACATAGTTACATTGCATAGTTTATTTGATCGATCTATATTCCTGATATGCATGACTATGCAACCCTAAATCAACTCTATTTCATGATTCGATAATCCAGAACAATTTGATCGTGTGTCGATATTATAGTGAAAATAATTCATTGGCATTATCTACGCTTTCATCCTCTTGATAAATATTATCATAACTGATATATATATATATACACACATTTTCATTTGCAGACGTACGTTCCATGATTTAATAATTGATCGTATCAACAATCTCATTGGTAGAAATTAGTGTAACAATATCTTTAATAATATCTGAATTTGAAGTGGTGCATTTTATATATGTATAAATACTCTCAATAATTGCCGCTATAGGATCTCCCGTAGAATTCATAAAATTATAACCTGGAAATGTCATCTAATTTTACATCTCCAAGATCAATATCAGATTTACAAATTACCATCACCTACATGAAGAATTCATTGTGCAAATTTAAGTCATATATAATTTTCATTGTAAATAACATTTCTTGTAGTATCTTGGGTTAATTCATCTTAATTACATATTAATACTCCGAGTCCCCTCTTTCCAGCACACGAGATATTGCAGCATATCACTAACATATGTAAAAATGATTTTTGAAGATAGAGTCCAACATTCTTTAAAAAATGACATTAACTTTTTTTTTTCTAATAGTCATATTAAAACAAAATACGAGTGTGACTTTTTTTGTCTGAAATCGAATGAGGAATTTGGTTAATTCAGACGGGCTCATAATTATTCTACCAATTAAGAATTTTCATTCCAAATAATGGGCTTTCTTTTAATGAGAACAGAGGTTAAATAATTTTCTGAGATAAGTTTTTTGCAGGTAGAACCAAATTAAAAATGTGCAATCCTATCTCTTGGAGGGAGTAGGGTGCTATTCCACTGGATACTACATGCAACACAATATCATTTATCCCACGAATGGCTAAACATATTATTTTCTAGATAAATTATCGATAAATGTCTTGTCAGCTCCACCACGTAAAGAAAAAAAATCAACCCTCATCACTATCAACTACATACATTATTTTATTATAAACATTCCTCTTCGCATTAATCAACAAAGGTAATAGCTTAGCATGATCCACCTTCATTTCTTCCTTATTATAATATGTCTCTTCTAATATCAATAGACTATCTGTTTCAGACGTTAAAACTTCATTCAGTACCGGTATTCTAGAGAAAATTTTCAAATTTATAGAATTTGCAGCAATTAGCCTTTCAATTTCTAATAAAGGTATATTTATATTTGTTCTTCCGTCAATTGCAAATTTGATAAAATATAGATTAATGAAGTATTTCTTAAAAAATAGATTTTAAAAAAAAAAATTCCTTCTTTATTTACTGATGGACTATTCGCACCCCAATAACTCTTTATATACCCGATTCTTTTATTTCTAACATGCTTTACGAAAATAACTAATTTACTCTAAATCAATTATACATAGAATATGAATTTTCACAATTCTCTTAATAATTATAATTTTTGTATTATTTTAAATATAATAACATATAAATAAGATTTATACTATTTAGTATATATTTATATACAATTAGAATGATATAATTATAAAATATATATTTTTTTAATGATTAGTAACTATATAATTGTATATTACTTTTAGTAAATATATAATTGTATACTTTCTCTGTCTCAGTTTAATTGTTACGTTTGACTTTTTGGCACTATTCACTATTTAAATTTGATTCGAATTTTTATCATAGTTATGTAAGAAAAAATATAGTCAAGTGAGATCTTGTTAGATTCGTCTAATCATATAGTTTTAGAATATCAAATTTTTATAATTTTTTATCGAACACAATTTAAATTATTAACCGTTAAAAATATGTATTGGTATACGTGTCAGGTGGGTCCGTAACAATTATAATGAGACAGATGGAGTATTACTTTTAGGAGAACTGACATAATTTTGTAAAAACATGGCCTATATATATACCTTAATTAATATATACAAATCTTTTCCACTGCGAATTCCATATAAATTTGAAATTTCAAATCTTTAAAAATTGAAAATTGTGGGAACTTCATATAAATTGAAAATTAAATATCATTTAAAAACTAAAAATTGGATTTCATATACACATTAATATATTTTTAATATAAATAAATAAATATGTGCAATGTATATTTTGATTACATCATTTACCACACCAAAAAAATATATCAAAAAACTAAACCTACACAAGATTAACGACATTACAATATGATAACCATTTGAAATATAAACACAACATAATTCTTAGTTCCTAGTGCAGAACACTGTCGTAATAGTACTATGGTGCAAAAACTGAAAATGCCTATTCATGTCATAATAATCCGATGGTGTAAAAACTCAAAATCTATCAATGAATAATAAATGCAGCAATAAAATCTAAAATAAATAAAATACAAAATACAAAATAATAAAAGCTAAAATAGATAAAATAAAAAATTCAAAATAATAAAATCCAAAATAAATAAAATAAAAATACAAAATTTCAAATTTTATCTTTTAAATTTTTTTAAAGGTGAATAAATCTCTACTCAATAAATAAATAAACTTGAAAATCTAAAATTAGTAAATTTAAAAATGCAAAATAATATAGATAAAATAATAAATACAAAATTTCATATTTCAAATCTTTCAAATATATTATTGGTGAATTTCAAATCTTTCAAATATATCTCCCTTTGTCCCCCTTTGTAATTTGTGTGGCTTGGGCTCCCACACACCTTTGTCGACACATGAGTGTCAATGTTTACCAAAAAAAAAAATATATCTTTCAAATCTTTCAAATATATTTAAAAGTGAAGATTGTGGGAATTCCATATAAATTGAAAATACCATATATTTCAAAAACTGAAAATTTATAATAATGAATAAATAAATAAATGCAAAAATCTAAAAATAATTAATTAAAATGCAAAAATCTATAAAAATTAGAAATTTGAAATGGAGACACGGCATTAAATTTAGGATGGGTTGTTCACTAATGATTTAATATATATATATAGATAAACTTAAATGTTGGCCCCGTTTGGAATAAGCGGTCCAAACGCTAAAAGCACATTCCCAACTCTACGAGATTCATATCTGTTTGTTTTCCCGAAAATATAAGATTTGGAATCGCTGATTTTCTCCACAAATCATGGTTTTGGAAACTCTAACCTCTAAAACCAAACTCTAATCTCTGAAACCAAACTCTAATCTCTGAAACCAAACTCTAAACTCTAAAGTCTATTTATTTACCAAACAAAGCCTTTATAAACAGAATGGCGTTTTTTTTTTTTTTTTTTTTCCCCTTCCGGATAAATAGAATGAGGTTTACAACTGAACAACACGATATGATGACTATGTTTTTGAAAAAAAAAAAAAAACACGATATGATACTCAGTACACATCAAAACTAAATAATATTAGTATATATATTTAATAGTTTAATAATTTAATTAAACTGAACTACTTATAATTTAGCAGACTTTAAACTTATTGAGGTCATATCCAAATTCGTTGAATTCGAATTTTTATAATGTAAACTCAAAATACCAATTTTTTAATGTTTTAAAGAATTTTTTCCAGACTTCTTTGATGTCAATAATAATATTAGATTATGTTAATTTAATAAATAATCCCTTCTTAAAAAAAATTTGTAAAAAAAAAAGAATTATATCCACAAAAGCTCGAATTCAATTTTTTGTTGAATTAGCCACAAAGGTTCTATGCTCAAGCCAAAGTATATTAAAATATATTGAAAGTAACTTATTATTATTAATTAAGTAATAATAAATAAAATTAAATTACCATACTTTATCATAAATATAATACTTTATGCAAGCAAAAAAAATAAATATAATACTTTATTTTGTCACTTTAATTAAACTAGAATTTTGACCCGCGCTTCGCGGGCGGTGTTTTTTCTTTTTTTTTTTTCAAATAAAATCAAGTATTTGTGGTCTTATTATTATTTGTGCATAAAGTTTGCTTATTTTAAATTCATAACATAGGCGTATGAAAACCATAAGAATCTCTATCAATTTGATCATAAAACATGCGACAAAATAAATAATCAGTTCATTACCTCGAGATCATCAACCTCAATTTCTATATGTATATCTTGATCCATCAATTTCAATAAACCAGACTATTCTAAACTATGAGTACGAATCTCCGCAATTTCAGTAAGATAGTAGGAGGGATGGATTCAATTAATTATATTATACAAACCATTATTTAGAAGACCTAGAAAATGTTAGAAAATAAGTTCTTAGTTGGTAAGAAATCGAAAAATCTCAATCCTTTTGGCTATAACTACAACCTATATATACTGGTGGTAATCATCAGGTTATTCCCATTATATAATTGTTCATCATTCTATACAATCAGTTTCATAACGTTAAATTTTCTATGAGATCACTTTCTCAGGCTAGCAAATTTTTTATTTGTTTTCAAGTTCCCACATTCATATACAGCCACTAAACTAAAAAATTGCCAATAAATATGATCAAAAGAAAGGGAAGAAAAAAGCAAACAACTAACTTGTATTCAAAGACAACCAATACCAACTAATTATAAAACTAAACCCTATAACTCATAGCCCCACACAACATGAATAGACAAAATATACAATAAAATATGAAGAAAAATATTATTATGTTACTAAAGGAAAATTTCTTGGGCATCATAAGAAAATAACAATCACCCGAAATTGGTACAATCACACTGAATGGGATATGAGCAATCAAATTTAAATAGGAACAGAAATGATAGGAGATGACTAATTCCATACTATCATTATATAAATATTGTAGTATAAAAACTATTTATGTGGAGGTGATTATGTATGAAATTAGTATATAGTCATATTGACATTCAATATATGACATTTGATTTATTTATTTAATTATATATTATAACTGTCATGTATATGAATCACTTTCACAATGATTCTCCAATCATATTTGTTGTTATTGAATGAATTCAAACTATCATGCTTCATTATATTCATCATTTATCTTAATATGAAGATGATTTAACTGTGGAGAATGAATCCAAAAATGTGTGATTGATAATCAAATATAAAATTAGTGGAGAAAAATAAGTTACTACAATATAAAAAAAAAGTATCAACTTTTTATACTTACAATTTCAACGAAATTAGCAGTTTTTCAACTATCATAGAATGATTGTCTTTCTATTTTCCTTAGTAATAATATAAAACCGAATACATTTTCGGCACATCATTAAAAGTATTATGCATGTTTTTAATATTATGCACGCTTCGATACACAGAAGGGCTCTGTTCTATAGTTATATAATTAACAATTCAGGTTTTCATCTTTTTCTTGGCAATATATCAGCAAATGACATCGCAAAATCGACTAATAAAATTTTTGACCTTTTTGAGAAACTAATAAGAAAAACAAAATTCTGGATTATGTTCATAAGAAAAAAATATTTTTCAATAATTATTTTTTTCTTTATATTATTTTCTTTTATTAAAATTATTTTATAATAAAAAAATATATCTAAAATTAAACCTTATACAAAAAATCAGGATTGAATTTTGATTAAATTTTTATAATGGATTATAATTTCTTATTAACTATATATATTTGGATAAATTACTTAAAATATTATTATTATTAATTTTTTATTTTATTATTTTTTGGTAAATATTGACACCTATGTGTGTCAAAGGTGTGTTCAAACTAAAACTACATATTTTTTTATTTTATTATGAGGTAATAACTAAAATAGGCCACCAGAAGGAGTCATTTTCACTTTTGGGCCACAATATTTTGATTTAGAAAAATAGGCCATTAGAAGAATCTCGGGCCTGAATTTAGGCCATTGGGCTGGAATTCGGGCTGCGATGGTCTAAAAGTGGAAATTACTACTTCTCGTGGTCTGTTTTAGTTTTTTCAATTATTTCTTTTTATATAATTAAATTAAATAATACTCATTATGTGTCATTATTTATGTCATATTTTCTTTTTTTTTTCTTGTTCCAATATTTTTATTTCATTTTGATTTAAAAAATAATTAAATATTAATCGTCAAACCTACCCATCACCTCACATTAATAAATAAATAGATTAAACTTTCAAATTACCGACTACTATTAATAATTACAGTCCACCCTACAACCACGTATCAATAAATCACAAATAAAAAATAAATTAAAATTGTGGGGTTGGGGACTTACTCCAGTGGTAAGTCCCCAACTCCCAACCTATAGGTTGGGGTTCGAATCGCCACCCGGTCCCCTATCCCTCCCTTTTGTTCCCTTTGTAATTGTGTGGCTTGGGCTCTCACCACCCGTTCCAGGCTTCCAATGGCTCCTCAAAAAAATAAATAAAACAAATTGTAACTCATTATAATCACATTATAATTTACCTTTTTTTTAACACTATTAATAGGACGGAGAGAGTAATATAAGAAATAAAATAAATATTAATTCAAATATATTATAAAATAAGTAAAACGAATACATATTCATAAATTATAAAGTAAAAATAAACATGTTTTATTATAAGTATCCCAAAATTTCCGGACATGGTATTTTATGTAGGAATAATTAGTATTAAATGCAAGAAATTTTTCGGACATGGGTATGTTTGGCAATTAATATTTGATTATTTTTAAAATGGAAATGAAATAAAAAAAATATTGGAATAAGAAAAAAAATGAAAGTAGGATATAAATAATGGCGCAAAATGAGTATTATTTATTTCAATTACATAAAATAAAAAATAATTAAAAAAACTAAAATAGGCCAGCAGAAAGAGTTTTTTTTTTTTTTTTTTTTTGAGGGTAAAAAAAGGATTTCATTCCACCAAAGGCCAATATTACACCGTACGAGCAATGGATCCGTAGAGGTCATAAGCACCAACAAACCCAAATACAATGCACATAGACCCATCCGCAACTCCAATAAGGACAATAACTAAAATAACAACACTGGCGGAGCTCAACCCAAACCACACAAGTTTCTTTCAGTAACAAAGACCTTGGAAATGAATTCCTCCAGGGCACTAACCAAATCATTAGATATATGTGGCATTTGAAGACAATCAGCAGCAGCATGATGGCAGCAACAGCGTTTGAAGACAGCATCAGCATAATAATGGCAGTAGCAAACGATCATCTCGTGGAACTATCTTTGTAGCATGGAGCAACTCATGAATATGGCCACACTGACAGCATCATCAGCACAAAAAACAAGCCCAAATGCATCCTAAAACACCAAGACTTCCATCCTCGAGCGAATCAACCCATTCCAAGCGTCAACCTCTTGATTAATGAATCAAAAATCCAATCCTAAAAGCTTACTACCATCAACACATATCCCCTGCTACTCGTGTCCAAATCGATGCATCAAATCAAAGGGCCAAAAGAAGGAAAGAGCGAGGCTAAGACTAGGAGAGAAAGAGAAGAAAGGATGAAAGACTATCAAGAGGAAAGGAACCACACAGATCATACTCAAGCTGAAGAGAGAGGAGAAACCTAATAACCGAGCACAGTGAAACCCAATCCCACGCTCCATAAAAGAAGAAAGAACATAATCTGAAACTCCACTCTCAAAAAACGTTAACAAACAATTCAATCTGGAACAGCCCCATACAAACAAAAAAGCGAAAACTCCCCCTTAATGAAGACTTTAATCCAGTATTTCCGTCCAAGATGCTTTTACTACTACATTTCTCTTCTTTTCTTTAAGCCAGCAGAAAGAGTTATTTCCACTTTTAGACCATCGCGGCCCGAATTCCAGCCAAATAGCCTAAATTCAGGCCCAAAATCCTTCTAATAGCATATTTCCCTAAATCAAAATATCGTGGCCCAAAAGTGAAAATGACTCATTCTAATGGCTTATTTTAGTTATTACCTCTTTTATTATATTGATTAGGTTAATATTTTAGACTTGAATTCTAATATAAATAATATAATCTATATTTGAAAAAAATTACTTATTTAATTAAAGTTTTTATAATATATTGGTTTAACTAAATTTGTCAAAAATATCAAATATATTTTAATTTATTTTTAATATATATATTTTTAAAATATATGGAAAGATTTTCTCAAGATTTTCTTATCCTAACAAATAGATTTATTATCTAAATATAGAATATTTAAAAGATTGATCACATGGCATATAGGATGATTCAGCGCTGACATGTAATTATTTTGGATGACTGTACGTTTCTGGATGATTAATCGCATTTACGTGGAAACTTAAGGCATAGTTACTGTATAACCCTTAAAATTAAAAAAGAATCAAGTATATTTAATAAGGGCAATACTGTCTGCACATGCCAAAAAAGTATTCAGGATTTATTATATAGATTAATGGTCTATTTTAGTTATTACCTCTTTTATTATATTGATTAGGTTAATATTTTAGACTTGAATTCTAATATAAATAATATAATCTATATTTGAAAAAAAATTACTTATTCAATTAAAGTTTTTATAATATATTGGTTTAACTAAATTTGTCAGAGATATCAAATATATTATAATTTATTTTTAATATATATATATATTTTTAAAATATATGGAAAGATTTTCTCAAGATTTTCTTATCCTAACAAATAGATTTATTATCTAAATATAGAATATTTAAAAGATTGATCACGTGGCATGTAGGATGATTCAGCGCTGACGTGTAATTATTTTGGATGACTGTACGTTTCTGGATGATTAATCAGCATTTACGTGGAAACCTAAGGCATAATTACTGTATAACCCTTAAAATTAAAAAAGAATCAAGTATATTTAATAAGGGCAATACTGTCTGCACATGCCAAAAAGTATTCAGGATTTATTATATAGATTAATAAATTTATCTATACTTAATAATTGGGTGTTAATTTTTAAAATTTAGAAAAATAAATTAAAATATATAAACGAAAACTATAAAATTAACAATGTATAATTACATTAAAATTAAAAAATGATAGTTAGGATACTCCTCCATCATCAAATGATATTAACATTCCATGTTTTCACGCAATTCAATGAAATGTTTAACTATTAATATCTCAAATTGTATAAAAGCAAAAATTTTAAAAGTCTAATATTCTAAAACTATGTAATTAGAAGAATCTAACACCATCTCATTTGACTATATTTTATCTTATGTAACCATGTTAAAAAGTCAAATCAAAATTACTCAATAAATAGTGTTTACTATGTCAATGTTAATAACATTAAATGACGGAGAGAGTATATATTAATAATATAATAAATGCATCACATCTTTAGATAATAGTTTTAAATTTATCAGCAAAAAAAATATTTCGAAAATATTTTAAATATTTAGTAAATAGTATGTATTTTTTTATTTTTTTTCTTAACGTTAGGGAATATTTTGTTAAAAAAATTTAAATATTAATACTTATATAATAATCTGTAATCTAAAATAAAAAAGGGAAACTCTGCGGAAAAAAAAAATAAAAAAGGGAAAACAAAAAAGGAAAAAGAAAAAGAGAGGCAAATTGGCGGCCGACCACAGACTGAATCCAAGATTACTCCATCATCGGGAATGGACGGCCGAGATGAAAGGCATCGAACGGTGAGGAGGAGTTGCGGTTGATCTCAGGGCTTCCCATGAAAACCTCAAATCCTATCTTTCAGCCTCCACACAACCCCCCCTTTCTCTCATTCTCTCTTCCTCCCTCTCCCTCTCTCCCCTCAGCCTCAGATTCACCACACCCTATTCGCCCTACCACCGCAACTACTTCCCCCTCACATATCTCCTTGGATTCCATCAATTAGGTCTTTCCTTTTTGTTGCTTAATCCTTTCTCAATTATTTAGGGATTTATTTTTCCCGTGAGGGGGAGATGGAACCCAGCACCGCCGCCGCCGCCGAATCTCAACAGCAGACTTCTTCCAAGGACAACGCCGATACCAATTCCAATACCAATACGAATACCACTGCCAATAATAATGCCGGGCCTACCAATAATGACGCCGGAAACACAACCAATAAGTTGCCGGTTCCGCCTCCCGTCGTGCCGCCGGCCGTGCCCGGCCAGCAGTGGGTGCCGATGCAGTACCCGCCGACGGCAATGGTAATGCAGCATGGGATGCTGCCGCCGCCGCATTACGCTCCGCACTATATGCCTTATCACCACCACCTCCACCACCCACCGGCGGTGCCGCATCACCCGCCGCCGCAGAGCGGCGGTGGCGGGAATGGTGGGGGATCCAATGGCGAGAATCGCACGATCTGGGTTGGGGACCTCCATAATTGGATGGATGAGGATTACCTCCGCAACTGCTTCGCTTCGACCGGGGAGGTATATTAATTGGTTTCTTTTTTTGTTATGGTATCACTCTTATCTTTTCACTTTCTTTATATGGTAAATTTATGTTTTTTTAATCTTTAATGGATTAATTGTGTTGATATTTCTGTCTTCATCGCCTTGGTTATTTGTTTTTTTATCCTTAAATGCTTGATACTGTTAATGGGTTTTGGCAGTTTCAGTTTGTCGTTAATTGAATTAGATTAGATTGGGTAATTGAGAGGACTGAGAAAAGATGGAAGTTTTTAATGCTATCTTATTGATTGGGGATTTGGGACGAGGAAAATTTAACTCTCTCAAATGTATTTGGCCGTTTTATATATTTTTTAATTACCGTTGATTGTTTTCTAAGGAAAAACATTCAATTTTCTGTTGTAATTTCAACGGACTAATGGTCTAGGGTTTGGTTATTTGACTATTAATGTGGAGGTTTAATTGAATTTAGTATCTTTGAATTAATTTAACTTTACAATAATAATGTTGATTGTGGAGTTTTTAATGGAAGTATCTTTTGCTGTAAATATTGTAATTGAAGGATGAATCTTAGGAGTATTTACTTTGCATTTCTTGGTCATTCTGCAGTTGGTTGATGTGTATGTTGGTGCATATTGCATGTTGATTGTTTGGCAATTTCTTGGTTTCTTGTACTTTTTTCTGATTAATCACTTAGCTCTGAGACAAAATCAAGTTTGTTAGCATTTAATGGATTTAAGAGTTGAATTTGATTCACATTTAATGCATATATGCTGTAGGATGCGGAAATGACTTGACATTTAGATATATTGGTTGAGAGCTATGCATTTACTACTTTCAAAGGTTAAATGATGGTTAGGACTAAGATTTAATTAATTAATGCATGTAGATGGGGATAGCATTCCTCCTTTCCAAAAGTATTTTAGGTGTCTTTCTTAGCACGGTATTCAAAGTCAAACATAGAATTGAAAACATGCAGTACATTGATTCATAGTATAGATAGACTATTTGTTTGGAAGTGTATGTCTGGTATATGCATTTAGCTTTACACCTTTATTTTAAGGATTAATATGAGTAGATGCTCAACCACAAATTTGATTCAGCTGCTGAAATTATTTGTTCCTGGCACCAGTGAAAAATATAGTGGCCTTGAATGGTTGTTTGTTGTTTTTGTGTGCATCTCTGAATTGTTGCAACTATTAGTTTTGATGTCTCACTTTCATAAAGAATGATTTGATGCAGGTTTCCTCCATTAAAGTTATTCGAAATAAGCAAACAGGGTTTTCTGAGGGATATGGATTTGTGGAATTTTTCACACATGCGGGCGCAGAGAAAGTTCTGCAAACTTACTCTCACGTTGTCATGCCTAATACTGATCAACTTTTCCGTTTGAATTGGGCCTCATTTAGCATGGGTGAAAAACGTTCCAGTAATGGTTCTGATCTTTCTATTTTCGTAGGAGACTTAGCTGCAGATGTTACTGATACTTTATTGCACGAAACTTTTGCTAGTAAATATCCCTCAGTTAAGGGTGCTAAAGTGGTCATTGATGCCAATACTGGCCGTTCAAAAGGATATGGTTTCGTTAGGTTTGGTGATGAAAGTGAAAGATCGCAGGCTATGAGTGAAATGAATGGTGTTTATTGTTCTAGCAGGGCTATGCGCATTGGTGCAGCTGCACCAAGGAAGTCTTCTGGCTATCAGCCGCAGTACTCTTCACAAGGTATGAGCTGATTCTTTTTAAAGTCCAATGATATTATTACTCCCTCCGTTCCTTTTTAGTTGTCTTTTTAGAGAGTAAAAAGTGTTCCAAAATAGTTTTCATTTTTAGGTAGTTATAGGTAGTTATGCTATGTTTTTACTATATTGTCCTTCACTTTACATAAATGCTATTTGTTGACATTTATTAAGAATGAGTTTAGTTAAAGGGTAAATATAAATTTATGAGTTAATTAATGCAAACCTTGGTTATTGAAATTGAGCTGAAAGAGACAACTAAAAAGCAACGGAGAGAGTATTTGATTAAGCTACAGTATTAGTTCTTTGTCTCAAATTACTTGTAAACTGGAAAACTGTCTTGTTTTATTATTTCAGGATCTACCATAGTTTTAAATGTCTAGATTAGTCTGTGCACGGGTTTTGGTGTACCAATGAAAAAATCATCTTGTTGGTGCAACCCAGTTGCTAAATACTTCCTCCGTTCTCATTTGTTTTTTACATTTGAAAAAAAGTTACTGTTCACGCACAGACTTTTACTTAAAGTTTTATCATAGTTATACAAGTTAAAATATAGTCAAGTGAGATCTTGTTAGATTCGTCTCGTCGTGTAGTTTTTAAATCTCGAACTTCTAGAATTTTTACTTGTACCGTACTTGAGTTATTAATAGATTAAAATGTGCATTGGACTGCGTGAAAAGTTGGTTTGTAATAAACATTTGAGAACGGAGGAAGTACATTCTAAGAGGGATCGTGGTTATTATTGAATTTCAATAGAATTAAACTTGTTGCTACACTATTAAATTTTTAGTGTTAATATCCATTTGAATTCTATAAAATTGTTTTCCCAGGTGGATATTCAAATGGTGCCTCAGCTCAGGGTTCACAGTCTGATGGGGATTCCGTGAACACAACAGTTTGTTTTTCAGTCTATTCTCTATTTCACTTCCTTTAAAGAATTTCTTTTGCTAACCTCAATATATTTTCAGATTTTTGTAGGAGGACTCGATGCTAGTGTTACTGATGAAGATCTAAGGCATCCTTTCTCACAGTTTGGTGAAATAGTATCAGTGAAAATACCAGTGGGAAAAGGATGTGGCTTTGTGCAATTTGCTAACAGGTGATTTGCCGGTTTCCCTGTTAAATTCTTTTGAACTCAACTGGGTTGACTCATTCATCCACCATCACTTGAATTTTGTTTCAACAGAAGCGATGCAGAGGAGGCCTTGCAGCAGTTGAATGGTACAACAATTGGAAAGCAAACTGTGCGCCTCTCTTGGGGACGTAATCCAGGAAATAGACAGGTTATTTATCTTTGTCTTCTCATTACCTCATTTGCATTGCTGCAATGTTTATACATTGAAGGTGTCAGAGAGAATTCTGTTAATATCTCTTTAATTTATGGATCTGCGTTATTCATAGAATTAATATTTTGACAACATAAGTCAAAGAAATTGAAGGTGCTATTTGAAATGAACTTGAACATACACACTCTAGTTAGTTACAAAAGGAAAAACTCGTATTCATTAATTTTTTCTACATTTTGCAGTCGAGATCTGATTTTGGAAATCAATGGATGGGAGCAGCGTACTATGGGGGACCTTTCTTCGACGGCTATGGATATCCTCTACCTCCGCCCCATGACCCAAGCATGTATGCTGCTCCTTTGGCTGCTTACGCTCCATATCCTGTGTATGGAACCCACCAACAACAAGTAAGCTGAAGAGCTGACAGAAAATGTAAGTCAATGTCTGAAAACTGGAGCACCAGATAACCATACTTAGCATCACTTGGATGTGTGAAATGGAACGATCGATCTGTGCGTTAAGCGTCGGATCGGGACATGAATTTTGACATAATTAGGTTAGCTCTTCCTCCCTCCCCCCCTCCCTCTCTCTAGGGTTCATCAGTGAAACATTTAATTACCAATGTGTGGAGTTTGGGACGCCAAAACTTCTTGATTGGAATAATTATGAACTTCCGACGACTGTGGTGCTTGACAACAAAGTACTTGGTTTCTGACATGTTTGGTTGGTGCTCTATCATTTGCTTTGATGATTTATGCTTTGGTTTGGGTTGAATGCATTGTATATAGTTGGGAGCAATTCATTTCACCTATGTCTAAATTATTAGTATATCTCACCTTCGTCATCATCATCCTCTAAATAGTTCTATTACATTTACATTTGAGGTTTGTTTATATGGATCCATACATTTCTTTATTGCTATTTTTCTCGATGTTGCTTTTTGATCCTCCAAATGCCAAATACTAGTATTCCTCTTCTTTTCCCCTTTCCTTTTGGAATTTTTGTGACCTTTAGTTGTTAACATGTTATGGCAAGACTTTATTCTTCCTCATTATAGTGGGGGGATGCTTTTGTTCTTTCGAATATGCATATTCATCTCATTGTATTTAGTGTAATGTGCATTGTATCTTTAAAATGTCAATTATTTTGCCATTTGTTTTGTTTCTACTTCTAAATAAAAAGGAGTCTTTCAGTATTCATTTAGAATGATAAGTATAGATTTTTCCAAATTGCTTGCAATAGTCTAAGAACCTGCATAATTTGACTTTTCATGAATCAGGTCATCTTTGGTAGTTCTGTTTAACAGTTTTAAGTTTATTTTCAGCTTGTTAAAAAAGGCGAATCATAAAATGAAAAAGAGATAATATTAACGTGCAAGCAAGCTAATTATCTGGTGTCTCTGTAAAGCAAGGGAGATATGTAGAGAAATGGCATGGGCCTGTGCCAGTCTGGATTATAATGATACTAGCCAATTTAATGTAATTAAATTGTTCTAAAGATAACGAAGCAATTGATGATGGTCCAGTTTTTCATTTTTATGATGTTAAATGTAATGGAATGTGTTTTGACTTTTTGTCACAAGATATATAGTACTACATCACAAAATAAATTTTATACATCAAATTTTCTATATGCATAAACCAAATCCAGTTGCTACATTCGAATATAATAAAATAATAATATATATGTTCTAAATAGTAAATACTCAATATCTACCTCTACACTGCATTCACAAATGTAATGTATATCGATTTGGTAATTTCAAGTATCACTCAGACATTTTCCATTTTTCTTTTCATAGTTGGATTTTAATTTATTACTGTACTACTTATTTGATGTATGCATAATAATGGCGTAGGTAAGTTGATGAATGATGAGGATTGACTACAATTGCCACAGGACCTTATTTGGTAATTACCTGTGGTTATATACTGTATATGTATGCGGGGTGTGTAAGTATATGTTTTTCGATGAATAACCGGATATACGCATGTCATATTGGACGCAAGACGAATCTGCAATTTTTTGTATACACAAAGCTCGAACCCGAGACCTTGCTTAAGCGACGAGAGCTCCAATTCACTCAAATCAACTGTTGTTAGTATAAGTATATCTTTTTCATGACTATATCAATTTTATTTCAATGATATTACTATTTACCAATAATTTTTCTTTGTAGTAGTTTTAATTACTGTAACAGAACGAATTTCATTTTGAATTATATATACTTAACAGTAGTAATAATTTGAGGGTAGGAAGCTGCATGTTTTGAAAATTAAAGCGAATTGTAATAATTACTATTGAAAAAAAAAAGAGGGAAGCTTGTTTGCTTGCTTAACTTTTGCGCAGCAAATTATGCAGTAATTTGATAGTAGTAGTTTTCAACTGTAGCTATTCTTTTCCAATTTTGAATATTTTGTACACCAGCTAAGCTAATCCTGCTGCTTCGCATGCCTAATTTTCCCCCTTCTTTATGAAATTTCTCATTTTGGACATCCTTATTGGTTTTTTTACGAATGCAGATATTTTAGTGATTCCTTACAAGTTTGCAAATTAACTTAAGGACCATATAGGCAATGAAGCTCAAAATTGAGCCATCAAATTAAAGCGAGCTAGATATTCGTAAGCATCTATTTTCCACCAAATTATCTACTATCAAGAATTCAAGATAATGCCCAAGAAGTGGACATGGACATCCAATAAAACAAAAAAAAATAATAATAATAATAATACTTCCTCCGTCCCACCTTACTTGTCTTGTTTGATTTTTTGATACTATTCATTATTTAATTTTGACTCAATCTTATTGCAAGTATATATTTGATAAAAAAATAGTCGAGTTTGATCTTGTTAGAATCGTGTAATCATGTAGTTTCAGAATATATAATTTATATAATTTTTTATTGTACATGTTTTGATATATTAACCGTTGAAAAAGTGCATTGGATTGTGTGTAGAAAATGAAACAGGACAAGTTAAATGGGACAGAGCGAGTAATAAAAAAGGAAAAAATATATAAAAAAAAAATACATGAAAAGGGTTATGGACAATAAACATAATTAGATGCTTTCCCAAAACCTCCTTATTCAACTTTGCATAAAGCGGCGGTCAGAGCTTACCCTAGTGGTCAAGTCCCCCGATTTTCAAATCTATAGGTTGGGAGTTCGATTCTCCACTCGACCCTTATCCATCCAATTTACCCCTTTTGTAATTTGTGTGGCATGGGCTTATAAAGCTCAAGAAATTATATTATAAATCAACTGTTCTAAAATCTTAAACAGTCGATAAGATGAATTAATTTAGATAAATCAATCCTCGACACTAACCACATAAGAAGAAGCAATCCAATCCCGACATTATAATGTCGGGGGCTAGCTCCATTTTTGGGTGACCTTAAAACTAAGCTGTATCAAATCTAGGATTATCATGCAAACCTTATTTAATAAAAATGCAAATGCAAATCAATTAAATAAGTCAATAAATGTCCACAACAATAATTTTAATAATTAAAAATATATATTTAGTCCACTAACTTGCTAGAAGCATGCGTTTTTCATATTTTGTTAATACCTAATGTACCAATTTTCAAATATTATTTATTATACATATGAACAAAATTTGGCAATTTAATAACTAACCACCAAATTTGATTGTTGTGAGCCACTCAACCCTTATATAAAATAATATACAGTAATATACAATGTTCCTGGCCGTTCATTATTCATCAGATATAGTATTCAGATCAACTACCCAGCTTAAATATCCAGAAACCCAATCTACAAAATTTCAATTCCTCACTTTGAAAATTGGAACTTGAAAATGATAAAAAAGCCCACATTCCTCGACTTTATATTATTTATTTTTTCATTTTGTCAATTTACTTGTAATTAAATATAATACTGTTTCTTATTTTCGTTTTATATTTAACGTCTAGAATAACCAACATCAGTTGGTTTGAGTAGATTCGGCCGGTAGTTGCTTAAGCAATGTCTCGGGTTCGAGCCTTCTGTATAAAAAACTGCTTTGGAAGAGGCGCCCTTAACCATGCAGCTGACTCTCGAGAAATTAGTATTGGATCCAATGTGGCATGAGAATACCCGAATATTCATAAAAAAAAAAAGAATAAAACGTCTAGAATAAAATAAAATTTAAATAAATGGAACTACTAATTAGTAAGAAAAAAAATTGGTCTAGAGTCTAATCCCCCATCCCATTGAATATAATATTGATGAAATGAAACTACATAAATACGCATGCTTAATTATTACTATTATTAATATTACTATTAAGTAATAATATCGACCCTTTTACTCCAAGCTAAATTTCGCGTTGCATTTTCTGTCGATGGGCCATCATATATAGATATATATATATTTTTATTTTTATTTCTTGTCTTTTTTCGCATACAAGAGAACGACAATTTATATACCGCGACAAAAAAAAATTGTAGTACAAATAAAATGGGGCAGCTTCTCATACCTCAAAATAATTAATCTCAAAAAAATATGGAAGTATCGACGATCAATCCTCAGGCCCTGGATTTGGATTTCCATGGCTCAATAAAACCTGCCGTCGGGGATTACTATTTCAGCGCCCCGACGAGCCCCGATAATCTCTACCAATTTTATCAACAGTTCGATGATCTCTTCCGGGACGGGACAGCCGGCGATCGCCGCCCGAACAGTCCAGCAGCGGCGGCGGTACGTTCACACAGGGAGGAAAACCCTAGCATCAGCCTGGAACCGTCCAACAGCGACGATTTCGCATTCGACGTCGGACAGGATTGGGAGACGGCGTCCCTGTCGGCCGAGGAGCTTTTCGACGGCGGCGTCATCAAACCCCTGACGCAAGTCTCGCCGCTGAAACACTCACCGGCGCCGCGGAACAGCGCGGGAAGGAAAATCCAGGGGGGCGCCGGCGGCGCCGGCGCGGCAGCGAGGACCGACGACGATCGAACTCAAAATCAAAGAGGGAGGGATGCGCTGAAAATAAATCCGTCGAAATCGAGGGCGGTGACCCGTTCGCTTTCCCCGGCGAAGGGACGTGGAGTGTATCGTAATAATAGTGATGGTAATAAATTAGGGCAGACGAAGAAATGGAGGCTGAAGGACTTGTTTCTGTTGAGAAGCGCGTCGGAGGGACGCGCGGCCGAGAAGGACGTTTTGAAGAAGTATAGTAGTGCGGGGGCGGCGGCGGCGCTGGCGCTGAGGCGGCCGAGCATGAGAGCAATAATGGAGGCGTCGTCCGGCGGGTGGAGAAGAATGGGGGGTCGGGGGGCGTCGGCGCATGAGGTGCATTACACGGTGAATAGGGCGATTTCTGAGGATCTGAAGAAGAAGACGTTTCTGCCGTACAAGCAAGGGATCGTCGGCCGGTTCGCCTTCAATCCGGCCGTTCATGCTCTCGCTAACGGCTTTGGTTTCTCCCGGAGATCATAGATAGATAGATACACACTTATACATATACACATATGTACCACTTTTAATTTAATTATCTCAATCATTTAATTCAAAAATCATGATTATAATATAATTATATACCATATGGGAAGCATATATATCCGATCCCCCTTATTCTATATACTACTACTACTCTATTTTTGTAATATAATATGATTTCTCATGTCATTGTTATTAGTTCATGAGAAATTTACTTACACACACATATGGGCATGGCATGATCATCCAAAAGTAGCATATGTAAGTGAAGTGAATATATGTAAGTGAAGTGAATATGCTTCAATCTTACACTTAGACATGTTTTGAATGTGCATTCCTCAGTAGAAAAATTGTGGATTTGGTAGCTAACGAATTTCAGTTGCCAACCTCTTTAGCGACCAAATTTTACCAGAGAACAAAAAATTCTTGTAGTTATTGGGTTGAAATGGAAGACACAATACACTAATACGTGCGGGAAAGATCGCATTCGACATTTTAAATCCAAGGATCTGGTGATGGGAAGGTTGTCCCATTGTGAAATAATTATTGGAATTGAAAATGTTACTTAATTCACATATCATTTATCATTTGCCGACAAGAATTAATTACATGTTATTAAAGATGTCGGGACATCCTTCTAGATCGGCAGAATTAAGCATTAATTGGAAGATTAGGTTTTCTGGTATGTTGTAAAAAAAAAAAACAATGCATTTCCGATCCTCCATTAATTAATTAATCCATGTATGATAGGATTATGAGCATTATATTTGTGCTTAAGCTAAACTCACTACCAATTATATAACATCGAATTGAATAGGTTGAATTTGAGCTAAAATTTGATGAGGTCGAATAAACCATCAAGTTACTCATCAATTAGCGTGAAAAATACTGATGGTTGAATTACATCAAGTTGCTAAAGTTTTGCAACCTTTAATTTGTCGCCCATTTGGTTAGGGTGGGTTAAGTTAATTATTACCACCATTATTATTAGAAAATACAGTAAGTAACACCACTTCTGCATTTCATACAATCCAATAAATATTTCTAACTAATAATAAGTCATATTGTATATAAGTAAAAATTATAAAAATATGATATTCTAAAACTACGTGATTAGACGAATCTAACGATATCTCGCTTGATTATATTTTATCTTATAGAACTATATTTAAAAAATTGATCAAAATTGCTCAATAAATAGCTATTACTATGCAAATGGTGCAAGGGGATGAGGACTTAGCTCAAGTGGTTAAGTCCCTAGGCTTTCCAATGGAATGTTGGAGGTTCGATACTAGTGTACTAATATTATTCAATAGCTCCCTTTATGAAAGTTGAAACTACTCATTGACGTTTGGACCCTCTTAACATTTAGGCATTAGGCATTACTGTGGGAGTTTGAATTTAATTACTTCACTTAGTTTGACTTTTATTTACAAATTTTTAATCAAACCAATGGAAGCCAGGTGTTTCCAGGGATGGGATGGGATTAGGGATGGCAATGGGTCCGGATCAGAACCGAGAACCGAGAAAGACCCGAGCTTGGGTCGGGTCTTGGGTCTTACAAAAATTGATCCAGAACCGACCCGTTGCCATCCCTAAGGATGGTAATAGGTCCAGGTCAGACTCGGAACCGAACCGAACCCGAGTCCTGGATCGGGTCTTGGGTCTTGGCGGAACCGACCCAGACCCGACCCATTTCCATCCCTAGATGGGATCGCACTATTCGTTAGCGAGTGCGCTTGCTTACACTCTCCATCACACAAGTGATAAGAGAGGTTGTTTAGTAGTATTGGGCTAAGATACTCTCACCTTTGAAATCAATCAATCAAATCAAATTTGCCAAACCAGGCCCACTCACAGTCTTAGAGCCCAGTTCACTATTCTGCCAAACATAAATAAATTTCTTAATTAAAAATAAATAAATATATAAATAGAATCCAATCAATTACTAATAGATTCATAAATATCTAGGCTAATAGGAAAAATAGTACTCCAATTTCTTTGTTTCAGGGGGGGGAAGGCTCAGAATAATTGTAAGTAGTAGTTAGGTTGTTGAATTTAGCTACATACTTGTACGTACTGAAATATAGCTCAACTCAGTAAATTGACATAAGAGAAAGTGACATGACCATATAAACTTAATTGTAAATATTTGGAAAACAAATGTGGCCCGAGATGGCTAGCTTGTCTATTCTATTCAAATGACTTTGTTAGTCCAAGAAAAAATCGGCCCAGCCCATATGAATTAGCCTAGTCCGCATTTAAATCGGCCTATCCCATGAGCCGCTATTAGGGTTTGCGCAGGTCTATAAATAAGACCTTAGGCGGCCATATCAAAGCACCTCCAATCAACCCTCCCTCAAAGAGGCCGCATTTTATATTTTTACTTTCTGCAGTTTATTTATCGCTTTCTGCACTTTCATTATTTACAGCTTTCTTTCAATTCATGTTTTCGCTTTTTATATTTTTCTTGTAATCTTCCTTCACATTCATCAATAAAAGAGAGGTTCCACCCCTCCAAAAATTTCAGCGTTAACAGACTTCAATAATGAATGGAAAATTGCAAAAACTAAAAATAAAAATAAGAGACTTGAGTTAAATTAAAAGGGGGAAACCGAATTTCCCAAGGCTCATTATGCATATCGTCGCAGATAATACTATATTCTAAAACCTCGTATGGTATAAAAGAAATACTACTAGCTAGGCGGAAACCGAACTTCCCAAGGCTCATTTGAATGATCAAAGATAAATGAAGTTGAGATTGTTGAAAATTCCAAGGTTGTCTCCATGTAATTGAAATTTGTCTTATACTGTACTCCTTATGGCGGCAGGCATTAGATAGAGAGTAAGAGACCTTCAATGCCAGAAGGAATTAACCAATTAAGGGTGTTGACAAATGACAAGTTTCATCCCACTTTGGCCTTGTCTATATATCTCTACTAGTCTATAGTAATATTATTGGCATTTTCCATGCCAGGATTTAGTTGTCTTTAAAGAATTTATTTGTCTTAAAAATTAGAAGAGATGTCTAAATCTAGTCTTCCAAGAATGTTCTCCATGAACGTACTCCACAAAATAAGGCAAAGCCACTCCGGCCAAATTCTTGAATGAAAATATCATGAATGCCGATATGACCAAATAGGCTGAAACTTGAAGACTAAGTTGGACAACTTTTTTTTTTTTTTTTTTTTTCCGCACAACAGCCTATACAAGCTAGAGAGAAAAATAAAATCAAAACAAGGAAATATAAAGCTGCAAGAGAAAAACAGCAACAGACTTATTTGGACAATTGAACGAAGAGGACATATTTGTAAAGTTTCTTAAACTTAAACGATCATTTTGTATATTTTTCTGCAATTTAAAAACCACTTTAAATTAAGTTAAAATTAGGGGCAGCAGTTATTTGAAATGTATAGTTAATAAGCATAACTTCTTTTATTAATCCAAATACGTTCCCGCCAAAAATTAATGTCCAAGTAGAGCATTTGGCAAAGGCATTCAGGGAGTGGGCACTGCTGCTACAAGTTCTACTGTGGCACTGGCCTTCAGCCCTGTTATCTAGACCTTAATTTTTCTAGTCTGATCTGAATTTATAAGATCTGGTCTGGTCTGATTTGAATTTGTCTGGTCTGATCTGAATATTTCTGGTTTGGTCTGATTCCATCTGGTCTGATTTTATCTATATTTATATTAAAGCATTAGTGAACAATCCATCCTACATTTAATGTGGTGTCTCCATTTCAAATTTCTAATTTTTATAGATTTTTGCATGTTTAATTTATTAATTTTAGATTTTTGCATTATTTATCTATTTATTTATTTATTCATTATAAATTTTCAATTTTTGAAATATATGAAATTTTCAATTTATATGGAATTCCCACATGTTTATTTTTAAAAAAAATTGAAAGATTTGAACTTTTGTATATTTTATTTTATCTATATTATATTGTATTTTTCAATTTGATAATTTTAGATTTTTGAATATACTTATTTATTCATTAGATTTTAGCCTATCTAATATAAAATCTATCATTTACTTATAAATTCCCACTCTATCATCCAGTGTGTCGCTATATATTCATTTTTAAAAGATTTGAAAGATAAAATTAAAAATTTTGTATTTTTATTTTATTTATTTTGGATTTTTTTATTTTATCTATTATAGATTTTATTGTTTTGAATTTTTTTATTTTATTTATTTTAGATTTTATTGCTGCATTTATTATTTATTTATAGATTTTCTGTTTTTACACCATAATTATTATGACATGAATAGATATTTTCAATTTTTGCACTATAGGATTATTGCGACGAGGTTATGCACTGGGAACAAAGAATTATGTTGTGTTTATGTCTCAATATGGTGATCATATTCTGACATCGGTAATTTTGTGTAGGTTAGGTCTCAATTTGGTTATATTTTTTTTAGTTTGGTAAATGATGTAATCAAACTACACATTGCACATCATATTTATTTATTCGGGTTAAAGATATATTAATTTGTCTATGGCAATCCCATTTTTTATTTTTAAAAGATATTTAATTTCCAATTAATATGGAGTTCCCACAATTTTTAATTTTTAAAAATTTGAAATTTCAATTTTATATGGAATTTGCAGTGTATATATCAAAAATATTTGTATATATAGACCATATTTTCACAAAAAACATGTCACTTCTCCTAATAAATATACAATTATATAGTTGTTAATCGTTATAAACTATGTTCTATAATTATATTATTATAAATGTATATAAATATATACTAAATAATATAAATCTTATATATATATTTTATTTTATTAAAAATAATAAAAAAAATATAATTATTAAGGGAATTGTGAAAACTCATATTCTATGAATAATTGGTCTGGAGTAAAATAATTATTTTCATAAAACATATTATAAATAAAAGAATCGAGTGTATAAAGAGTTATTGGGGGTGCAAATAGATCCATATGTAAATAAAGAATGAAAATTTAATTTTTCTAATCTATTTTTTTAAGAAATATTCCTTCTGTTTTATAATAAGTGTAATACTAGGAAATGACACGGGATTTAAGCTAAGTTAATAAAATTGATTTAGTTGAAGAATTACAATTATTAAATAAATAAAATAAGATCAGTCACATTTGACTTTATTCCTTTTGAGTTTTATTTTAGTGAATATAAAAAATAATAATTTCAGTATAATTAATTAAAATTATTAACCTTCAAAACATTCCGAACACGGTAACGTAATATTTATTTTCAAACACTCAAAAAGGAAAGTGTAATGCTTAAAAAGACGGATGAAGTAATTCATTAATCTATATTTTAACAGATTTGCAATTGACGAAAACAAATATTAATCTAGCATTGTTAGAAATTGAAAAGCTAATTGCTGCAAATTCCATAAGTTTAGAAAATTTTCTCTGGAATGCCGGTACTGAATGAAGTTTTAACGTCTGAAACAGATAATCTATTAATACTAGACGAGACATATTATAATAAAGAAGAAATGAAGACGGATTATGCTAAGCTATTACCTTTGTTGATTGATGAGCAAAAGAATATTTATAATAAAATAATATCTATAATTAATAGTGATGGGGGTTGATTATTTTTTTCTTTACTTGGTGGAATTGACAAGATATTTATCGATAATTTATCTAAAAAATATTATGTTTAGCCCTTCATGGGAGATGTGATATTGTTCTACCTGTAGCATCCAGTGGAATAGCACATCTACTCCTTCCAAGATGTAGGACTACACATTCTAGATTTGATATTCCACTAGATTGTGGCAAGAATTCTACATGAAAAAACTTACCCCATAATATTGTTTAACCTCTATTCTCATTAAAACAAAGCTCAATATCTGGGATGAAAATTTTTTATTGATAGAATGATTATGAGCCCGTCTGAATTAACCAAATTCCTCATTTGGGGAGGGAAAAATTCTCACTCGCAGTTTGTTTTACTATGACTATAAAAAGGATAAAAGAAAGTCAATGTCAATCTTTAAACAAGGTTGTACTCTATCTTCAAAAATAAGTTTTTACCCATGTCAGTAATATGTTGCAATATCTCGTGTCACTGGAGAGAGAGAGGCTCGAAGTATTAATATATAATTAAGATGAATTAACTAAAAATACTACAAGAAATGTTTACAATTAAAATTATATTGACAGAAATTTGCACAATGAATATTTCATGTAGGTGATGGTAATTGGTAAAACTGTTATAGATCTTGGAAATGTACAATTAGATGTGACATTTTCAAATTAAAATTTTATAAACTCTATGAGAGATCATATAGTGGCAATTGTTGAGAGTATTTATACAAATATAAATTGCACCATTTCAAATCCAAACATTTTTACTATATATTAACCCCTACCAATGAAATTGTTGATAGGATCAATGATTACATCATAGTATTATGTTTACATCATAGTATTATATATATATATATGTGTGTGTGTGTGTGTGTGTGTGTGTATCAGTTCTAAAAATATTTTTCAAGAGGACGAAAGCATAGATAATGTCAATAAATTATTTTCATTGGAATATCTAAACACGATCAATTGTTCAAAATTATTGAATCATGAAAATAGTTGAATGAGGGTTGTATAGTCATGTTATTAGGAATATAAATCCATCAAATAAATTATGAAATAGAAGTATGTTAATAGTAACCAAGATGCAGAATCATATAATTGAGGTTAAACTAATTTTCGGAAAACCATGAAAGTAGAAAATTCTTGATTGGTAAAATGATTATGAGCCTATTTGATTTAACCAAAATTTTCATTCGATTTCAGATGAGAAAATTCTCACTTGCAGTTTGTTTTGCTATGATTACAAACAAAAATCAATGTCAATCATTAAAGAAGGTTAGATTTTATTTGCCAAAATCATTTTTTAGCCATGAATAATTAGATCACAATATTTGTATCACTAGCAAGATGTGGCTCAAAGTATTAATATATAATTACGAATGATTAACTCAAGATGCCGCAAGAAATGTTATTTACAATGAAATTTAGGAAAAAAAATTCATTTAGTCCCATAAGTTTTTTCAATTTCCAAAATCATCCCACAAATATCAAATTAGACGAACCCATTCGGAACCCGGTTTTTTTCGCTTATTTTTGCTGAACCCGTCCCATAACTATCCTAATGGAGGGATGGATTCGGCGATGATTAGGGTAGTTATGGGACGGGTCTGGCGATGAATAGCGAAAAAACCGGTTTCATGGACGGGTTGGGCGAAGATTATGGTAGTTATTGGGCGGATTCGTCTAATTCGATATTTGTGGGACTGTTTAGAAAATTTTTTAAAATTATGGGACGATATGGATTTTTTTTCCATGAAATTTATATATGACAGAAATTTGCAAAATGGATAGTTAATGTAGGTGATGGTAAAGCCGGTATTGATTTTGGAGATGTACAATCATATGTGATATACTGATATTTCCAGATGATATTCTTATAAACTCTACGAATGATCCTATAGCGGCAATTTTTTAGAGTACATATATAAATATAAATTGCACCACTTCAAATTCAAATATTTTTAAAGATAGTACTATATTATCCCTTACCAATGAGATTTTCAGTAATGAAATTTTCCACAAATTATGAGGGAATTTTTTTATATTATGCTTAATATTTATATTTAAATTTTGTTTTATCTTAATTTAATTTTCAAACTAAATAAAAATATTATTTTAATGATTATTTTTATTGATCTATTAGGTTTGTAACGGACAAGCCACACAAACTAAAGAATACGATATAATATTATTTCTTTGTAAGTTTTAAAAATAATTAAATTATATCATCATATACATCCCCTTTTGAGTATATATAAAATCATTACGCATTTTTCATTACTTAAAATACAAGCTATTATTACTTTATATAATATAAGTGTATATATATTATATAAAATATATATATAGTTATGCCCGTCGAGTCTCGACGGGTTACTTACTAGTTTTCTATATATTATTATAATGATTTGATCTGATCTGTTCTTATTTAATCTGGTCTGATCTTAATGATTCTTATTTGATCTTGTCTGATCTGATTTTTATAAAAAATAAATAATAAAGCCTGAAAATAAGTCCTAAAGAACGGGCCAACTCTCTTAAAATTACTACAACACTACTACAGTACAGTATCGTGTTTGTTGTGCAGGCACTGTCTCCAATTTCCTCCTGCTACTATCATTGTTGTTACGTGCGCGGTATGTACTACATATGCATCTCATCAGAAACAATATACTCCCTCGATCAGTACCACGTAAGTTGTCCTGTTTGACATTGTTCATTGTTTAACTTCGACTCAATTTTATTATAAGTATATATTTAAAAGAAAATAGTTGAGTTGGGTCTTATTAAAATCGTATAATCACGTAGTTTTAGAATATATATATTTCATAATTTTTTGTTATATACTATATATTTTGAAATATTAACGGTTGAAAAAACACATTGGATTGTATGCATAAGTCAAAGAAGACATGTTAAATGGGACAATGGGAGTATTATTATTATTTTTTTTTAATGATCGCTCAAAATTACAAACATATGCATTTTAGATGATACTATTTGGACAACTGGACTAAAAGCATGAAACAATCTTTCCCATATGCCAATTGCCAAGATGTTTTTGTAATGAGATAGATGGATAGAGCAGAATTAAAGATACTGCATGATGAGGTAGCTGTGTGTGTGTTAGATCTTGTCGTCAATTTCTGCAGCCATATGAATATGATGGAAAGAGGAAACTTCCAAATTGCAGATTAATGAATCTTCCTGCCCTTTGCTGTACAAAAGTAGGCACTCCTTATATTGTACTCCATCCCTCCAAGTTGGTTCCTGAAAATTTAAGGGTCTTTGGAAAAATAAAATAAAAGGTGCCATTAAATTTAAATAAATACGTAATTAAAATATATTATTAAAAGAAAGTATTTTGATACTATATAAACTTTCTTCTTTAACTGAATTATAAAAGAAGCTAAACTTACTGCAATTTCAAGAAGAAAATCGGGGATGGGGACCTACCCTAGTGGTCAAGTCCTCCGACTCCCAACCTATAGGTTGGGGTTCGATTCCCCGTCCGACCCCTTATCCCTCCCATTTGTCATTTGTGTAGCTTGGGCTTCCGCACACATTTGTTTACATATAAGTGTGAATGTTTACCAAAAAAAGAAAATAAGAAAATCAAATGAGAAAATAATTACTCCCAGTTTTGTCATATTGAAGGAGGAAACATACATGAAAGATTAAAACCCCCATGTCCCATTTAAATGTCCCAAAACTTTTGAACATACAGTCCAATATTTTCTTTAACGGTTAATATCTTAAAAAGTAGAGAAGTAAAAATTATAAATATATATATATATATATATATTCTAAAACTATGCGAAAGACAAATCAAATAAGATCTCACATAACTATATCTTTTCTTATATAACTACGACGGAGGGAGTATATACATATATATTCTAAAATTTAGGACAAACATTCATAACCAACGGTGTAAAAAGTCCAAATGAGACATTATAATTGGGACGGAGGGAGTATATACATATGTTGAACCAAGAAATTGTTTGAGGTTCAAAACCTCTATTTGGAATTGAACAATGTCGAAAAAAATTACAAAAAACTTGCAGAATGGAAATTATAGGAATAAAATAAAGCTGTAAATGAATTGAAGTGCGAAACAAATGAACAAAAACTATGGAAAGCGATAAATAAACAAAAGGAACTGCAGAAAGTAAAAAAATATAAATACGGCTTCTTTGAGAAGGATTTGAGGTGTCTCGTGCTACTAATGGATCTTATATTTATAGGAGGGATGTGAGTCTTCAACCGTTCAATGCCATGCTTCTACTTCAACTGCCTCATGGTGTCCACTCTTGATTCATGCTTCAGAAACCGCCTTATGATGTGCGGGCCTCAACCATTCACTTTGATTCCGCCATCCCTTGGAAAACCGCCTCATGCTGTGTTGCCCAAGAACCATGTCTTCGTGCTTAATCTTCTTGAGCTTTTGACGGACTGGATTTAATTTAATTGGGCTGAACAAGCTAATTAATTGGGCTTTAATTTAATTTGGTGTTAACAGATGCCCCCTCGCGCAATTTGTCTGTTAGGGTTTCTTAAGATGAATTTGCACGTTTGACCTAGGCCTGGCCTGAGCCCTGTCGGACCGAGCCAACACTCGAGCTGTGCATCCACACCGTCCGAAGCTCCGATCCGACGGTCCGAAACACGAGCCGCCGTTGAAGCCTTCTTGGCCGTCACACACACAAGCCAGGCCGCCACCTGGACCCCTTTTGCCGTCGTCGTGCGTGTCCTAGCCGCCATCAGGAGGGTTCTGGCCGCCATCCTCCTTACTTCAGCCTCCATCTATCCGGAATTTACCTCAGACGCCACAGAGGAAGCCTCAGCCGCCACTTTCAAGGCCCCAGCCGCCATTCACTTCCTTCGGGCCGCCGCTCAAGTCCTCCCAGCCGCCAATGTGTTTTGCTCACCAAGGAGCTTGAGCCACCACTTGATTGCTAGCTTCAGCATCGAAGTTCCTAACGCTGCTGAACCTTCCCCAGCCGCCATTGAAGAAGCCTCAGCTGCCACCAAGGAACACCTGGCCGCCACCAGGATGGTCTCAGCCGCCACCTTGAGAAGCTTCAGCCGCCGTCCTTTGATCCTTCATCAGCGCTACCCGCGAATCATCCAGCCGCCACTGTCTGCACTCCCATCCGCCACTTGACACCTTTCAGCCGCCATCAATCCTTGCCCGAGTCGCCATAGGATTACATCCAGCCACCACCAAGGGGATGCCAGCCACCACTATGCAGGCTCCGGCCGCCATTTGTCAGCCTTCAGCCGCCACTCAGCCTGGCATCATGCAGCCTTCTTAGCCAATCATGCAGCCTACTCAGCCGATCATGCGGCATGCTCAGCCACCATTATACACCCTGCTCAACCGATCATGCAGCCTACTCAGCAAACCATTTAGCCTGCTCATCCAGTCATGCGACCTGTTCAGCCAATCGTGCGGCCTACTCAACCACAATCATACAACCATCGTGCGGCCTACTCAACCACAATCATACAGCATGCCTCAATCGCCCGAGCTTGAGGGCCTCAGTCATCGCCTTCAGAACCCAGTCTCCGCGACGGAATCACCAGCCGCCATTCCTCAGTTGCCATCGTCATGCCGCCACTACTCAGCCACCAACTACTCGGCCTCCAAGGCCGCTGTCAATGACACTCTAGGGCCACTATCCAGGGTTGTTTCTACCAAGGATCAATGTAGAAGCCGCCACTGTTGGGTCGTCTTCCTCTTTACCCGATTTCACTTTATTTAAATGAGTCCCTTGTAAAGGAAGATGCTTCTCTTCCTGTTCTTCCATTAATTTTTCCAAGCGGGCCGCTCTCTTGGCCAGTTGGGCAAGATTACTTGCATAACTATATCTTTTCTTATATAACTACGACGAAAATTTAGGACAAACATGCATAACCAACGGTGTAAAAAGTCCAAATGAGACATTGATAATGGCCAAAAATGACCATTATTTTCAATCCATTTTCGTGTCTTAAACGGGCATTTGATCGCATTCCGGTCTTACATTAAGTAAGAAAGCAGTCGAATTGGACTGATTTATGCATAATTGTAAAAATAATAAGCTGGTATGAAAAAGGCATAAATATGTAATTTTATTACATATTCATGTCAGAAAAATCCAAAAACATGAGAAAAAGAAAAGGAAACAAAAAGATGGGAAAAAGATAGAAAAGCCCACAAAAAGAATACTCTCGGCCCATCTGGCCCAATCCAGCAGGCCCAAGAAGACCTTTGTCGCGGAAGCCCCTTGGCGCGATGCATGATTCCGCGACAAAGGAACACTCCGCGACCAAGTAGCCCAGATGAAGAAGAGACCAGCCGAAGCCCCTTGGCGCGATACCTTTGTCGCGATGTGCTGTTCCGCGACAAAGGTCCATTCCGCGACCAAGGTACATTTTTAGAGACACAAGACCCAGTCGAGAAGCTTTGCCACATGCAGTGTGTTCCGCGACCAAACTTGGTGTTCCGAGACAAAGCTGTGATGTGTGTGATGTCTTGAGACACAATGGGCTCAAATCAAGGCCCATGAGCTTAGGGTTTCCCCTCTATAAATATGAGGTGTTTCCTTTGAGCTAAAGGTTGGAAGAATTTTAGAAAAACTACACCTTCTTGAAGACAAGTTGGGGAGTTTAGTAGTTTAGTGTAGTTTAGGGTAGTTTAGTTAGGTTTTCTTTTGTATTATTTAATTCATGCACTAGTTAGATATAGTTTACTGCACTTTGGTTAGATAGCCAGTTTTTATACCGTGTTTTTGTCCTAAACTTTTGTTTAAGGGTTTGTGATACTCAAACCATGAGTATGAACAACACCATCTAATAAAATGGGAAAACATTCTCCATTTGTGTCCCAAAATCATGAAATGGGTCTCACACCCCATGGATCTCTACTGTTTTCATTTTCCTTGGGTCATTTGACCCTTGTTTTTGCATTTTAATGTCGCTGCTTGGTGACTTTTTCTTGGGGATAATGTTGCATGTTTATGGATGATCAAGCTTAGATTAGGGTTTCTTAAGTTTTAAGTTTGCTTTATTTCTATTTTGTGCAAGCATGTTCTAGCTAGATTCAAATTCTGTTTTGTTATTTTGAGCTCAGTTTAGCTTTTGAATCTGAAATGGGTGAGATCACACATAATGCATGCCACTGTTCCACTTACTTTTCTGACATATGTACTGAACACACCTTTGTCGCGGAACAACCCTTGTCGCGGAACCACGTTCCGCGACAAAATGATGCTTTGGCGACAAAGGTGCCAAAGAACATTTGTTGACCATTATTTTAAAACCCTTGGTCGCGAAACAACCCTTGGCGCGGAACCACGTTCCGCGACAAAATCTTGATTAGCGACCAAGGACCCAAATACTTGTGATTTTATTCTGGTAGGGCTTTGTCGCGAAGCAACCTTGTCGCGGAACCACGTTCCGCGCCAAACTTCTTGTTCCGCGACAAGAATTATGCCCTGTCCAATTTTCTACCTTCTTGTCGCTATGCCCTTGTCGCGGAGCCACGTTCCGCGACAAAATTTTCTTTACTTAGCGACAAAACAAACCCCAAACTTTCAAAATTCCATTTCTCTTATTTCCCACCCCTTTGTCGCGAAATCTTTGTCGCGGAGCCATGCTCCGCGACACGAATACTGTATCGCGACAAGGTGGCACCTTTTGCCAAATTCTCATTCTCCACCTCATTCCATTAATTAATTGAACCTTTATATTAATATTTTGAGGTTGAAATCCAATGATCTTAACCCATGATTAATTTGATATAAAGAACTTTGTTCAATTCCCTATTAAAAGATTCTTCTACAAATGATTAAACTCTAATGATCTAAGTATATAATCCGGACTGTAATTGATTAATTAATTATGGAATGAGTGATTATTTAGACATGAAGAGTAACTATGGAATGATTTCCATACCTTGCATGAGAAACCAATGTCTTTCATGCAAGATGACCCCAAAAAATATTTTTCTTTATTTATTTTGTCTTTTCCGTGATGTGTGAAACAACTAATAAGGAATATATCAGATTAATGTTGGCGGGTATTCCCATATGGATAACTAGCTCGTGATCTGTGTATTAATTATTAGACGTTATTTTGCATGGTCCGGATAGTGGTCGGTGGACGCCTTGGCGGTTCGTCCATCCGGGATTATAATAGCTGCTCCGCTGACTCCTACCTGGATACAGTTTCTTTTTCTTTATCTTAATTTCAAACCCGAATTTTGAGCTGTAATAGTATCAAATGATGTCGATCAACATTGCTTGAATAGTATTACAGCAAGAAAACATGTAGGTTTTTCTCTCGCCTCACAGATAACAGGAGTCTTGATGATAGCGATCACTGTTGTTAAGATCTTCTGCTGTCTAAACTCATCCCACCTGGAATAGTCAGGACCTGGATAGCAGATGTTTGCAGTCCAGATTATCTTGACTATTCTTGTCATCTCTTTAGCCAAATAAATTCTTCTCATCTCCGGCTATTTCATCCGTGTGTCAACTTCTGTCTAAACCCACCTTATATTTTGGGTTATTTTATTTTACCCTTCTCTATAAAATTATGCATGATATTATTATGTAGATATTGTGGTCGATATTATTTTGGGATCCTTCCCCTGGACACAGGAGTCTAGATTTTAATCAGATGTTTCATAATAAATTTCCAACAAAAATTCCTTTATAAAATCCGGATCTGAGTAAGGGATAAATTCGACAGTTATGACTAATTCACATCCGACTGGGGGTTGATTTTGGGAAACTAGAAGCAGAGTCAGCGATTAGGTCTCACCTAGACTGAAAGGGTCTGTGTTCTTATTGAGAGTCTAGTACCTGAGAGGGAATGATTTTCAGATTTATTATTTTCCAAAATTGCTGTTTGTTGGAAATCCTGTATTAAATATTACACCGAGTCAGATTTCACTTGGACTCCGATAAGGTGTGATAGATAATACTAGAGGAACAACATTCGGGCCTTGGTTATTTTCTAAGGTAGGGTTGAGTATTCTTTCAACTGCTATCTTCTTCTGCCAAAGCCTATTTTTGAGTCTTGAGTGAGTGCATCCGGAACTGACTAATTTATTAGTTCGTTTCATTAGTTTGTATCTCATAATCACCCGACGGGAAGTGAACACTGCGAGCTGTTCACCGAGAATAGGGAATTCTTGATCCACACCCGGTCATTCTGACCGGGGGCTTTCTTTTACTACCAGGGTCAAACTTTCAGAAACCTCCGAGTGATAGGATTTTAAATGCTTTCTTTACTGCTTTCTTTTAACTGCTTTCTTCAGAGGTCACTCGGTTGTATTGAGAGTTGTGTAACTGCTACTAGGACTGAGAGTTAAGGGATAGTTCAGGGCTTAATTAGAATCTTTGGGCGTGACATGGGGGAATGATAACAGTACTTGGCACCTCAATAAATGATTTGTCAGGTGTTGCTTGTCCACCACGGATAATTAACATACCTTAGCAATGCATTGCGAGGGTGGTTATGCGTCTGTGGTATCTTAGAATTTATTTTCTTAAGAGCATGTAAACTCTTACTATAAGTACCTGTCTGTTAAAGGGAACATGGTACAGAGAGCATGAGAATTAGCTAACTGAACGGATTATCCCAAGCTAAGATCTGTGTATTAAAATGGAAGTTTAACTGTGTTTCATCCGAATCTTGTCCAATCTTCATTCTTTTCCTCCTGTCCCTTCTGTCTCATTTAAATCTGCTTTCATAGAATAATCTTAACAGCTTTCTTAGATTAATGTTATTGCTTCCTTAGACTAAATTTAATTCGCTTTCTAGAATACTTTTATCTGTTTTATTTTAAATGCTTTCTTGATTTGATTTAGATTCTGTCAAGTAGTTGTTAGCCAAATCACACACTTGATTCGAGTAACCGAGTGGAAAATCTTAGTAAATGACGTGGGACCTGCTTCTATCGCACATCCTCCAGTGAACGATCCGGTCTTACTATAAATTACTGCAATTTTTGACACCGTGCGCTTTCGGGAGCACAGTTTCTTAACTACGAGCAATAAAAACATGACTACATATAAATATATCCTTAATCACAACACCGCCATCATAAATTGGTTTCATTAAATAAAACCTAAACCAGGATCACGACTTTTCAGAAAATACTCATGTAGTGGGAACTAGTCAAAAGTTTCATGGCAGGGAATCTTATGGCAAGGCTTGATGAGAAGTATCATGGCATATTTGCCGGGGATCCTCAGTGTGACAGGCTGAAGATCAACTTATCCCGGCTATGCCATGAGATTTGTCAGCATTTCAATGACAGAGAGGACCACATTGCCATTTGAAATTAAAGCCCCTCACATGAGCAATAAAGTAATAATCTTGACATATCCCTAAACCCTTTCCCGTAAATCATAACTCTTCTCATTTAATAAATTTAACCTGGTATAGTTTTAGCAAAAGCTCGGAGTTAACGAAACTTGTCAAAAGTTTCATGGCGCCGTTGCCGGGGAGGATGCAGTGTCATTTATTAAGAGGATTACACTCCTGATTACTCCTAGATTAGCTTAGATTAGTCTAGTTTAATGTAATATATTTAATTCAGAACAGAAAAAGTACCCTCAAGATTAATTGAACATTTAGAGTACCAAGACTCTAAATGTGAGGATGTTGAACTGAGGAGAAAACCTAACCTAATGGGTATTTATCTGTCTTGCAGGAAATTCAGAACTAACCAAAAAGAAGGAGCAGAAAAAGCAAGGAAAACCAGGTTCTTGGTTGGGAAAATTCCACAAATCTGAGGAATTATTCTCGGAATTTAAAGAAATTTAAGATCCGGAATAAATCTTGCAGATAAATGGAACTGACCCAACCTAATTTTATGCAAGTAGATTATTTTAAATAATAACAATGGCCCAATGGTTTGAATTCACTTGGACTGAATTCATTCAGGTCCAAATCAAATAAAACGGATGCAGGCCCAATATCACACTCGGGCCCAATCCGTTGAAAATTTGAAAAATTCAAAAAGTTTGTCGCGGACTGACCATTTTGTCGCGGAACATCGTTCCGCGACCAAGTACAACTCCGCGACAAAACACCCCTTATCGGCAACCCTTGTTTGTCTTTGTCGCGGAATGACCATTCTGTCGCGGAACAACGTTTCGCGACCAGGTGCAATTCCGCGACAAAATCTCACTCATCTCTGAACCCTTGTTTGTCTTTGTCGCGGAATGATCATTTTGTCGCGATGCTCAGCATCGCGCCCATGTGCAAACTCCGCGACAAAGTTATACTCATCCCTAAACTCCGCCTGTCCTTGTCGCGGAACATTTTGTCGCGGAGCATGACTCCGCGACAGAGTTCCTATTCCGCGACACGGACACACCACTCCATTCCTTCTCGCCATCTTGTCGCGGTACACTTTGTCGCGGTGCATGACTCCGCGACAAAGTCCCACACTCCGCGACACCTCTAATGTCGCTGAGCCTGGTCGCGTAATCCTGTTCCGCGACCATGGGCTAGGGTTCCGCGACCGGCCCATTACTATTTAAACCTTTCCGCCTCCCTCTTCTTCCCCACGCATTCGGACTTAGAAAATTTTCGAAAACACTCTCGCACACACGAAAATTCTCCCGAAGCACACCACTGTGTTCTTCGCACCTTTCGAACGCCAAACCCAAGGGAAACTCTGCCCAAATTTTTACAACCCTTATGGAGCCATCAGAACCCTCGTCATCATCTCCTCAGAAGACCGAGCCATGGTAACCTCTCTCCCACGCATTTCGCGAGTTAGCGCAGGCCCCTGTTTTTGTGATTTTCGTTCTTTTTGTTTCATCGTGTGTAAATAGGCTTCTGTTTCATTCTTTTGAGGAGTCCCGAGTTCGATCTTAGTGGCTCTGTGTATTGGGCATGTTTGGACTGTGATTCCCTGTGATTCCCTGTTTTTATTGTAATGGCCGAATGTGGTGTTGGGGTTTGGTACTTTGGTTGGTTGATGGAGGGGCACAGATGGTAGTGTTAGGGGTTGTAGAAATTTTGATTTCATGAAGGTTAGGGTTTGGCAGTGGTAGATTCCGCCATGGTTGTGGGTTTTGAGTTTTGAGATTCTTTTGCTTTTGTTTGTTCTAGTCTATTATGCTCATGTCTTGTATGCTTGATCTTGATCCTTCCTGGGTTGTTGAAAAATCTTGAAAAAACTGTGAGTAATGAACATAGGAATACTGCATGAGTGGCCATATGCTGTTGTTTTTCTTGATTATAGAGCATGAATGATCTTGTGGTTTTTGAATATGTGAGGGATGAAAATGCTTTTAGTCCCATGTTTTGGCTCGAGTAGAGGCATGATCTTGTGTTTTTTAACTTGCTGTGTTCATAAGTAGTGCATGCCAAGATGATCATTTAATGCTCTTTCCCATTTTGGTGTGTCTGTGTTTGTGTGCAGCAAATGGAGGAAAGTGAGTGTTTGCATTGTTTTTGGCATGTTAGTGCACACCAATTCCTTTTCAGCAGTGCACTTTTTCACTAAAAGACAAAAATAGTACTAGGAATTTTGGTTGACAATGTGTTTTTGTTCCCAATGGAATTAAAGAGTGTGAGTTAAGTAGCAGTATTTTGCCACCTCAACTGCTACCTTTTTACAAAAATCCAAAAATGGGACCACACACATCCCACCTTTCATTAAATAAAAACAAGTCAACCTTTTCAAAATTAAAAATAGTGTTTGCATTTTCTTGAGCGTTTTAACTGTCCAATGACAGTCCAAACAATCCGGAGATAGCGAATCCCACCCGCCACGCCTCCACTGCACATTCCATTTTCGAGCCATCCGTTCCATCTTCATCATCAACTCATTCCATTTTTCAACAAGTGCCTTGAACTTGTTTAATAAAATTGGAAAAACAAACTTTTGGGCCCAATGGCCCACTAAAAAAGGAATTTTTGGTCCAATGACCACTTCACTTTTATTTTTATATTTATTTTTATTTTATTTTATTCCTCCCTTTTGATTGGACTCAATAGCCCAATTAAGCTATCTCCTTCTAGATCCTAAGGATAATACCTTACAATTGGATCTTTTAATAAACTCAGATTAAATCACTTAAATCACATTTCGAGCTTAGCAAAGCTCAAAATGTGAGGATGTTGGTTTTCACACCTGAGTAGTCTTTGAAAACTCATCAACAATTATGGATGTATCTGAGCTTTGACCTTTTTCAGGAACGCATTGGTAGTGCACTCAGGCATCGGATTGCCTGACTGCACATATGAGGAAGCTGGCAACCAGGCCTCAATTGATCGAACAGAGATTAAGGACACAAGAGAGGCCATCAAATCAGTCTATAAAGTGCCTCTGGACCACACTACGGACGAAAAGTTGAAACTGTCTCCGGGATGGGATGTGCATATCCCTCCACAGGAAAGGTCAATAGTCGCTGCGTCGATAGAAAGGGACTACTACCACTTCCTGAAGAAGTTTTGGGTAAGGATGATGGGGTATGCCCCCCAAGACGAAAAGACAACTCCTGAGGTCCATCATGAGCGCATCCTATTGAGGTTCAGAGAGCACAGGGCTGTATGGAATCGGCATGTGGAGAAGGGAACAAAAGATCCGAATATAGCTGACTTCGACATCATCATCCCGAACCAGATCGTAGATCCTCAAGTTCGAATGGCCTTCGAACACAAATACATGGATATAAGTAGGGTTATCAACAGTGGGGCCATCATGATGTATGAAGCATTTCCATTTAAATGGAACCCGTATCTGTTCGAAGCAAAAGGACCAGTGGAGCAGAGGTGGATTACAGATCTAGCTCGGGCCAGGCATCGAGAGCTGACTTTCAACCTGTACAAGCGCCTCAAAAATGCTGAGAAGTTTGAGCAAAGCCGTAACACCTCACTATTGAACACCATGAGGAAGATGATCAAGGATGCACGCGAACAATGGGACGACCTGACCACTGTCTGGGGAAAAGGAAATCCAAGTATCACTGGGTCCTTTCTGGAAGAAGGAGTAGTACTACCTGCAGATGAGGTACTTGAAACCATCTTCACACACAGGAAGTATGGACAGTACGGGACAAGCAAAGATGATGAATTTCCCCAGCACATAGCAGTACTAAGGGATCAGCTACAAGTGGATGTACGCAAAGGTGGCTGGAAACCCAAAAGGAAAAATGAAAGGCAATTCAATTTGCTATCAAAAGCTGAGGCTGGGATGTACCTGAAACTTTTGACAAATTTCATTAACACGAGTATTTTATAAAAGTAAATCAGGATTGAATTTATTAAAATGAAAAGAGTTATGATTCGTGGGAAAGGGGTTTAAGGATATATTAAGAGTGTCACTCTTTATTACTCAGGTGGGGTGCTTTAATTTCAAATGGCGCTGCAGTCCTCTCATGTCATGAAACTTTTGACAAGTCTCATGGTACAACCGGGATAGATTGACCTTCAGCCTGTCACACTGAGGGTCCCCGGCATATGTGCCATGATACTTCTCATGATTTCATGTCATGAGATTACCTACCATGAAACTTTCGGCAGACTCCCACTACATGAGTATTTTCTGAAAAATCACATTTTTTTTATTTACTCGTGTTAAGAAACTGTGCCCCCGAAAGCGCACGGAGTCAAAAATTGCAGTAATTTATAGTAAGTACCGGATCGTTCACTGGAGGATGTGCGATGGAAGCAGGGCCCACGTCATTTACTAAGATTTTCCACTCGGTTACTCGATTCGAGTTTGTGTTTTGACTAACAACTACTTGACATAATTTAAATTAGATTGTGAAAGCAATTAAAACAAAGCAGATAAAATTATTCTAGAAAGCGAATTAACTTTAATCTAAGAAAGCAATAAAATTATTCTAAGAAAGCGGTTAAAATTATCTAAGAAAGCAGATTTAAAATAAGACAGAAGGGACAGGTAGAAAAGAATAAAGATTGGACAAGATTCAGATGAAACACAATTAAACTTCCATTTTGTTACACAGATCTTTGTTTGGGATAATTCATTCAGTTAGCTAATTCTCATGCTCTCTATACCGTGTTCCCTTTAACAGACAGGTACTTACAGCAAGAGTTTACATGCTCTTAAGAAAATAGATTCTAAGATACCACAGATGCATAACTACCCTTGCAATGGTATGTTATTTATCTGTGGTGGATAAGCAACACCTGACAAATCATTAGTTGAAGTGTCAAGTACCGCTATCATTCCCCCATGTCACACCCAAAGATTCTAATTAAGCCCTGAACTATCCCTTAACTCTCAGTCCTAGTAGCAGTTACACAACTCTCAATACAACCGAGTGACCTCTAACGAAAGCAGTTAAAAGAAAGCGGTAAAGAAAGCATTTAAAATCCTATCACTCGGAGGTTTTTGAAAGTCTGACCCTGGTAGTAAAAGAAAGCCCCCAGTCAGAATGACCGGGTGTGGATCAAGAATTCCCTATTCTCGGTGAACCGCTCGCAGTGTTCACTTCCCGTCGGGTGGTTATGAGTTACAAACTAATGAAACGAACTAATAAATTAGTTCGTTCCGGATGCACTCACTCAAGACTCAAAAATAGGCTTTGGCAGAAGAAGATAGCGGTTGAAAGAATACTCAACCCTACCTTAGAAAATAACCAAGGCCCGAATGCTGTTCCTCTAGTATTATCTGTCACACCTCATCGGAATCCAAGTGGAATCTGACCCAGTGTAATATTTAATACAAGATTTCCAACAAACAGCAATTTTGGAAAATAATAAATCTGAAAATCATTCCCTATCAGGTACTAGACTCTCTATTAAAACACAGATCCTTTCAGTCTAGGTGAGACCTAATCGCTGACTCTGCTTCTAATTTCCCAAAATCAACCCCCAGTCGGATGTGAATTAGTCATAACTGTCGAATTTATCCCTTACTCAGATCCGGATTTATAAAGGAATTTTTGTTGGAAATTTATTATGAAACATCTGATTTAAATCAAGACTTTTATGTCCAAGGGAAGGATCCCAAAATAATAGTGACCACAGTATCTACATAATAATATCATGCATAATTTTATAAAGAAGTGTAAAATTAAATAACCCAAAATATAAGGTGGGTTTAGACAGAAGTTGATACACAGAGATGAAATAGCCGGAGATGAGAAGAATTTATTGTGGCTAAAAAGGTGACAAAATAATTAGGGTTAATTGGATTGCAGTTATCTGTGGTCTAATTCCCTAATCATTAAGGTGAGATGATTTTTGGACAGTGGAATGCCCTAAATGACAGTTGCCGCCGTCATCTCAGACTCCACTATCTGTGAATTTGGATAAAAACCCACATGTTCTATTACTGTAATAATTATGAGATGGCATTGGCATATATCATCTATCCTTACTACAGCTCCAGATTCAGGTTTGAAATTAAAATAAATAAAAGAAAACTGTATCCGGATAGGAGTCAGCTGAGCAGCTATTATAATCCCGGATGGATGAACCGCCAAGGCTTCCACCGGCCACTATCCAGACCATGCAAAATAACAATCTAATAATTAATATACAGACCACGAGCTAGTTATCCGTGTGGGAATACCCGCCAACATTAGTCTATTATATCTCTTACTAGCTGTTTCACACAACACGGAAAAGACAAAATAAATAAAAGAAAATATTTTTGGGTCATCTTGCATGAGAGACATTGGTTTCTCATGCAAGGTATGGAAATGATTCCATAATTACTCTTCATGGTCTAAATAATCACTCATTCCATAATTAATTAATTACAGTCCGGATTATGTACTTAGATCATTAGAGTTTAATCATTTGTAGAAGAATCTTTTAATGGGGAATTGAACAAAATTCTTTATATCAAATTAATCATGGGTTGAGATCATTGGATTTCAACCTCAAAATATTAATATAAAGGTTCAATTAATTAATGGGGTGAGATGAAGAATAAAAATTTGGCAAAAAGGTGCCACTTTGTCGCGATGCAGAGTTTGTGTCGCGGAGCGTGGCTCCGCGACAAAGGTTTCGCGACAAAGGGGTGGGAAATAAGAGAAATGGGATTTTGGAAATTGGGGTTTGCTTTGTCGCTTAAGCAAAATTTTTGTCGCGGAACATGGTTCCGCGACAAAGAGGCATAGCGACAAAGAGGGTTGGAAATTGGTAAGGACATAATTCCTGGTCGTGGAACAAGGATTTTGTCGCGGTACGTGGTTCCGCGACAAAGGTTCCGCGCCAGAGTCCTCCCAGAATAAAATTACAAGTATTTAGGTCCTTGGTCGCTAATCACGGATTTTGTCGCGGAACGTGGTTCCGCGACAAGGGTTGCATCGCGACCAAGGGGTTTCAAAATTAATGGCAAGGCTTAATTTTCTGTCTCGGAATAAGATTTTGTCGCGGAACGTGGTTCCGCGACAAGGATGCTCCGCGACAAAAGCCATGCAGACAGAATGCAAGAATTTGGTCCTCTGTCGCTAAACAGTGTTTTGTCGCGGAACGTGGTTCCGCGACGAGAGTGTATGGCGACAAAGGGTTTTAAAATATTTTATATAAAAATTTTGGCAGCATAACGCCTAATATTGCATTGCGGGGGAGTGCGTTGTGATCCGTGGGATCACAACGGGAAAATTACGTTGCAACCCATGGGGTTACAACGTGATGTAATACAATATAGGAAATGCAATTTTTAAATAAAATGTGCACAAACACTTTAATACTATCCCCTTTTAGATCTAATGTACTAAAGTAAAAATAGAGCAAAACAAAATAAAAGAAACAACCCACCTAAGCTAAACATTATAAAAACAGAGCAGCAAGAATAAAATAACATAAAAAAAAATAAACAAGTCTAAACCTAAAGATAAACTATGCTAACAACCTAGAATTAAAATAAAAACTACATTAAGTCTATCAAGGGATACATATCAAGTGTTCATTGCACTTATTAAATCTAATAAAGCACTAAACCTAACTAAAAATAATAAAAATGGTCAAGTGACCAAAATGCAAAAATAAAGCAAGTAATATTATGGAAGTGATCCATAATAAGTTTTTGGTGGAACATTTTCTTTATAACATCTAAAACCAAAAATGGGTTAAACACACCCATTGATTAAGTGTTTTCAACCCAAAAATACAAAATATAAAACTGGAAAAATAAAATGAACACTAGCTACACTTATTTATTACAAAGCATAAATTAAAACTAAGCTAAAGTCTATTACTACATGGCATGAAAATAAATTAAACTACATCTACCTACACTAATTTTGGAGAGCACAGTGGTGCCTCCAAAACAGTAAACTAAACTAAAGTGTAGCTAGGTTACTGTTCAAGGGGGTGGGAGGATATATTTATAGAGGTGGAAAATTAGCCCTAGGCCCATTAGGCCCATCTGGTCGCTAAACAACTGCTTTGTCGCGGAACAAATTGTATAGGGACAAAACAATTTTTAGCTCCAAGATGGCGCCCAGGAGGGGGCGGGACTGGAGGTCCGGAGAGGAAGGGACGAAAATATTGTGCTTGAGGGAGTCCAAGTCCTGGGAGCTCCCAATTAATTGCACATGTGAGGAATATCAAAATGGGGTGCACATGGGATGTCACTGAGGGGCTGTCTCGGAGGGCTGTCTCTGTCGCGGAGAGGCTGTCGCGGTCGGGGTCCATTTTGTCGCGGAACATGGTTCCGCGACAAGATTTTGTGCCTTGATTCTCCTCTCACAGTCTCGGAATAATTGTTTGGCGCGGAGCATTTTTCTGGGCGCGGAGTACTTTGTCGCGGTGTACACCTTCCGCGACAAAGCTTAATTTACTCCTCCTCTCTCTCTCTCACGTGCTGGGTTTGTTTTCCTCTTCTCTTTCCTCTTCATTCCAATTTCTTTCTCCTCTTTCCTCATTTTTCTTTCTTCTCCAATATTTCCTCTTTCCAGTTTTCCAAAATCTTCTACTGCTTCTTCTTCTTTCTTTCTTTATTTCTTCTTTCGTTTCTTCGTCCCAGTTTTCTCTCTTCTTCCTTTCATTCTCAATTTTTTGTTTTCCATTTTCCCAATTTCTCTTCAAGCTTCGTCTTCTAAGGGCTGTCGGAGATTGTGGCGGTTGGAAATGGAGGCGCGGCGCTTGCGGAGGCGAGGGCGGAGGTGCGGCGCTGCTCGCGTGAAGGGGCGAAGTGCGCGGCGGCACTGGTGGTGCGGGCGAGGGTTTGATGTGGATGAGGGAGGTGGTGGTGAGAGGCGGCTGCTGCCTCCGTTTCAATTTGGGGATGCCGGAGGAGGGTGGTGTTGGTGGCGGAAATGGTGGTGCGGTGGTGGCTGAGGAGGTCGTGAGAGGGGGCTGTTGGTGGCGGGATTGGGACGGAGGTGTGGTGGTGCTGGGAGATGCCGGCGGCGATGGTTGGTGGTTGGCCGGAATCTTGGTTGGAGGGATGGAGGAGATGGAATGGTGGTGAAGCGGTGGCCGCCGCCGGCCGGCGGCGGCGGCGGCAAGGCGGCGGCAGGGCGGCTGCACAGGGTTAGGGTTAGGTTAGGGTTGGGATTTGGGCCTGGAGTGGTTTTGGGCTTGAAGGAATTGGATTGGGCTTCAAAAAAATTAAATGGGCTAAGGGTTGGTTTTTGGGCCAATGGGGTTTACAGGTTTTCTTTGGACTGAATGTGGATTATAATTTTTGGACCTAATTATCAAATCACCTGTAATTAGGTAAAATTAAAAGTAATTAGTGGACCATTCATTTCTTAATTAAAGCTCAAAACAGAAATAGAAATAAATAAACATAAAAGTTAAAAATATATACATCAAAATGTAAAATAATACATATAAGTATATTTATTCCACTTGACTATTTGGTTTGTGCACCATTTAATGAACTCGTGTTTCACCGAACAGACAATATCGAACCAAAATTAATCAAGTGGAGGATTTTAATATTTTTATCATGTTTTTGGGTTTTTTAACATAAATTTAATAAAAATAACAATATTTTTGTATTTTTCAATACCAGCTTATTATTTATACAAACTTGCATAAATATGTTAAATTCAACTGCTTTCTTATTAAATTAAGACCGGAATACGATCAAATGTCCATGTTTAGACACGGAAATAGATTGAAAATAATGGTCAATTTTGGCCATTATCAGTACCTCACGTATGATTCAGCAGAGGACATGTCCTACTTGGAAGGGATTCAAAAGGATCTGGTGGGAGGCATGATAGATCAATACAGAGACTCCTACTGGGACTTGATCATGGAGATGGACAAGTTTGCACTGGAATACTGCAACAGTACTGCTAATGGAAAGAAGGTCCTGCACTATAACAATAATGTTCGGAGTAAGTTCTGCTCCAAGATCAAGAAAGACTGGGAGGACCAACTGAGGAGAATATCTCAAAGGAGCTTCATTGAGGATTATTTGCAGCGTGCCGAGAAGCAATTAGGCTACGAGGGTGAACCGAACAGGGAAGAAGATCCTGACGCTGAAATTGATGCATACTTCTCCACTCCCCCTGAGGCCAACCCACAGCCTACCCAGCCAGCAATTCAAGCTTCAGCTTTGCCGCCTCGAGGGCAGACTGAAGTACAAAAAGCTGCTACGTCCGAGCCAGTGGTGCAGTCAGCTCAGACTGAAACAACAACATCTGTTGTAGCACCTGCCACCACTAAGGCACCCACACAGCCCGAGAAACCTTCCACTGCTGCTGCTACATCTGAAGGTCAACCGGGAACGAGGAGAAGGTTGATAAGGTCCGCTGATAAGGACAAGCCAGCAAGGGCTCCGGAAAAGAAAGTAGAAATCAAGGAACCGGAACCAACTGTTAGGAGAGTGGCAGAGCCCACTGATCCTAAGGACAAAGGTAAACAGCCAATGCCGCCGCCACCCCCGAAAAAGAAGCACCAGGTGATGTCCGATGCTGAGCTAGCCATGAAAATGTACAATGAAGAGCTCGCATCAGCTGGTTTGCTGGATCAAGTGACAGGTGGTTCGGGAATAGAAAAATTAACTGAGGAAGAACGCCTGGAAATGGAAAGGAAGGCTGCAGAGGAAGAGCAAATCCGAAAGAATATCCAGCAGACAAAGGATGAAGAAACTGCCAGGAAGATGCAGGCTGAGCTGGAAAGCAGGAAATCTGCAGAGGTTGAGCGGGGTAATGAGGAGGACTTTGAGCTAAAGATCACTGGAGAAGTGCGAGGGCGAGGTTTAAAAATCAAAGAAGAACAACCTCCTGCATGGACTGGCCCCACTGCACATGATGCTGAGACCATCCGAGGGGACATAAGGAAGAGGCTTAATGAACAAATCGAAACGAGAATCGATGCTGGAGAAAAGCCACATCAAATCGAATATCAGACAAAAGTAGGTCAAGTGATCGATCCTCTCGTGGGCACAGCCAGAATTGAAGAATTCATCACGCAAGGAGGCCCGTCTCACCAGCCTGAGCAATCAGAGGGACCGCAAGACTCCATAGATCCGGTGGCACTAGATAAAATCCTGGAAAAGCAGCCAGACGATCCTCTCATGACCTCTGCACTTAAAGAAAAGGTTAAAGGAATTCTGACTGAAGCTGCAGATGGGGATGATTCGGAAGAAGAAGCTCGGCAGGAGGAACAAGAATTCATGAGTCAAATGGCGCCTATTTTCCAACGTCCAGTTGGACGAGCTGCAAGAGTTAGGGAGGAGGAGGAGGTATCAACTGATGTTGATGACCGTAATTTTCATGTAACTGCATCTTTTTCACCTGTAAACTGTGAACTCAATACGATGAAACATGTAATTAAACAGGTTGAGGAGGCAGTCGGAGATGAAGCAGCCCAAGGAGAGCGAGAGCCGAGTCAGAGGGGAGATGAGGCTGAACCAAGGAATGATCAGCCACAGGAGGGAGACGAGCAAACAGACTGGCACTCAAGCGACGACGAATCTGTCGGATCCATTCGGCCAGTCGAGTTCTGGTCTGAGAATACTGTGAGGCAAAGAATGGGCGTTGCGAAGGGATATGAGAAGAAAAAGCTAAGCGAAGAACAGATCCAGATCAAGTTCAATGGCAGCAAAGAGAGTGCAGAGAAGTATAGGAAGCTGCAAAAGATGATAGTGCCAGACAAAGGGTTCAGGCCTGATGCGTTGTCACACCCCACTGTTGAAACTTTCTACAGAAATCAAGAGTGGGGTAACTTCATGCTGCATCATGACGAAGATGGCTTCGTGGAGCTGACAAAAGAATTCTTCTGCAACATCGATGAAGCTGCCAGAACAACATGGATCCGGGGACAAGTGATCAACATTGCACCTGATTGGCTGAACCAGTTCTTCGGGACCCCAGAGATTCAAAGCGAATTCCCCCCTGGTGAGATCATGACAAAAAGAGCCAAAACGACTGAATATGCGAAATACGCAACACTGGCTAACAGCATGACAAGCGTGACCGCCCCTGGACATACATTCAACGCAAAATGGCTGCGGATACAATTCATGCCAACCTACGAGTTCTACATGTCTAAGATCCGGCCCAACTCGCATCCGCACACCACATCTGGAAATGTGCTAATGGGATTTGCAAGAATGTGGAGCGGAGCCAAACTTAATGTAGGAAGGCATGTATTTGAGGTGATGATAACCCGCATAAAGGATAGACAGGTGCTGTGTTATCCGAATCTGATTAGGAGAATCTGCATAGCTCAGGGAGTTGATTTGAGCGCTTTTGAGGGCGACACAGTGGTGAAAGTGAATCCACCTATTAGTGTGCCAAGACTTCCTTTATGTGAGAGCATCAAGTATTCCCTTCCCCAATTGTCTGTCAGAGGAGATTCAGACGCTCAATCCTCCTTCATATCGGGTGAGCAGGCATCAAGGAAGCGAAAGAGGTATCCGAAGACAAAGAAGGGAACACAAAATACCTGTGCTGATGCAGGACCTTCGAATGTTCGAGAGGAGCCTCCTGCGGACCAAGAACGGACTGAGATTCCAATCCCGCCCCCTACTCAACCTCCACCTCAGATGCCTCCTCAAAGCCAAAATGTATCTCAGTTCCCAGCTGACTCCCAAACGATTGAGATGGTGAGCAGAATGAGTCAGTCTATGCTCGAGGGAATGAAATCCATGACTGATGTAATTTTGGCAAGCCAAGAGGGACAGCAGAAAAGGGCAGAAGAGGAGCGTGAAGAGCGAAGGAGGGAGAGAGAAGAGGAACGCGAGGAACGTAGGAGAGAAAAAGAAGAGAAACGAAGAGAGAAGTTGGAAAAGGAAAGGAGAGACGAGGAATTCAGAATGATGATGCTGGAAAAAGAGGAGAAGAATCGAAAAATGGTGGAATCACTGATCCTTAGTCAGACTCAGCTCCTGCAAACCTTACTTAAGAAGATCCCTGATGAAGCTGGCTCCTCCAAGAAATCAGACGAGAAGAAAGATGGTGATCCCTGACTCCTTTAATTCTGAGCTTAATTGTAAATATCATATAAGAGAATTTCAATTCATCCATGCTAGATAGATTTGATTGCAAAGGAAATCTCTTGTAATTGATATAATTACTGCTTTCAGATTGGGATTTTGCAGCCCCAACAACAATCTTTGTTTTTATTTTGATCTTTTATTTCTGAAAAGATGTCTGACAGTCCGAGATGAATAAGTGACTGTCAGGCCAAAAATATGCTGTTGACGTACTCAGTATGTCAGCAGTGCCTCTTTACTGCTTTCAATTAAATAACCAGCAAAAATATGCATAAAATTGCTCTAAATTCACATGTTGAATTTAGGCTTAGGATTAAATTTTCAAACTTTTAAATTGGGATAATATAATTGAAAACATGCATGACATGAACTCCTGAGGTTTTGAGCTATAAAAATTTAATGATGCGATCAGCTTATTGG
>JAOANR010000014.1:6483095-6611662 GCA_030278955.1 Hygrophila difformis | reverse complement strand
TCAAGGTAAGTATAGGTACAGTTTGAAGAATGCCAGGGAAGAATGGTATGAAGTACATATGGAGTACATTTCCTTCAATATTTCTCTTGTAATACTAGGAGCAAAACTATAGAATTAGGGTGACAGTAACCACTAACCATCCTTAAAATGCCTTCATCCGGCTACAGATAAAACTTCTTTTGGAAAGAGGACAAAAATTCATATGTTTTTGTTTTTCTTGTTTATTATTTTTCCATGTGGATTCAAGAAGTATGCGGCAAGCACACAGAGAACAATAAAAACCAAATTAAAAAGGGGCTTAGGAAACCACCATACAAGCTTCTTAATACAACCAGCAAAAACATACAGTACAAGTGTGAAACTAGTCAATGTGTAGTCACACACAGGGTTATGCTATAACTTCTGAGGAGGAACTGAGGCAATCAAATGCTGTTATCATAAGTGCACAAGTATATTGAGAAAGCAAAAGTCTATATCCAGGGACACAAGTATATTGGAAAAAAATCTACTAATCAAACCCAGTCAATCTTCTTCTCATAAGTGCACTAATAATTTTTGTGCATAGCCTCATAAAATGAACATCTAATGGACCAATAATCCATCAAGTACTCTGTTACAATAAAGTGTATTTCGTCTAAAATTGTGGCTGATCCACTCATTCACCACCAATATGTCTGCAAACCAAGCACAATTGATCAATCTGTGAATGATATAACAAGCGGAAGGGTCTGGACGGCCTCTTTTATGAATTCCAGTACCTTTATTTACTAACCAGAGGATTTCTTGTGTGTCCCCCTGAAGTTGCATTAATTGAACTAATATGTTTAGCTGAGATCAATTCCTACGCTCCTTGCATTCTTTGCAGGATATTCAGCCCCCCATCACATCCCTTCCTAACCAATCCTCCACACCCTAAACCCTATGCTCATGTTCCCAGGTTTAAAAATGCCAAAAGATTTAGTGCCATTTGCCAATTCTAACATAGTGAGACATCTTTGCAAAAGACTTTGACACCTCGACATTGTCTTAAATACTAAACAAAACATCTCATATTGAAACAATAATATCTAGTCATGTTCATCAAATCTAAATATGCATCAAACAAACCTCGTTGCTCTGTCGTGTTAGCAGCAGCAGTCAAGCTTCTCAACCTATCTAGGATCTCATTAGTCAACTTCTCTTTCAACAGCCGTGGTAATTTGACAACTTTTTCTTCACTTCTATACTTTTCCTGTAACTGCAGAACACTCAACCACGAACATGCTCTACATCACTATTCAATATAAGTAAACATATTGCAACCACAGTAAAAACATTCCATCTTAGATAGCCAAGTCATTCACTTTCCAAAACTAACAATTCCCACAACTCACCAGTCTAATAAGGTCTTTAGGCTCTGATGCTTTTCGCAATTGATTTGAATCTCGCATTTTCCTAATCTGAATTGCAGTGTACCTAGATGCTATGAATATGGAGCACAGATGAGCTAAAACATAATTCAGGAAAATTTGAATGCCAGCCAAAAATCTATCACAACTTCCAAGGACTGATAAAAATTGATTTTCAGCTTCCAACAATCGAAACAACCAAAGCTTAAGCTTTAATAAGCTAACCATACACACCAAATATAAAACAAAATTCTCAAACCATTTCATCGCCACAAATTCCTCCAACCAAATATAAGAAATTCCATAAAAATAACAAACTTCGAACAGCTTCTTACTGGTCTGATATTCACCGAAGGGGTACGTGTAAAGAGAAATGTAGAGAGAGCGGAGGACATAGAGAGCAACGACAATGTTCACTGAACAAACAACGAGTGTTGTCCTCTTGTACGAACATCTTCCAATTTGCCCCACTCCCCTCTTTGCCATCGCCCCTTACCTCACCCTCCGCACTCCTTCAAGGCTTCAAACCCCTCCTCCAACTCCAACTCCAACTCGAACTCATCACCAACCTCTCCCTTCACTGTTTGCCGCAAATAGCAACCTCCAAGAAAGCTTTTTTGAGCAGATTTTTGGTTGGTTTCAGAGGGATCGAAGCGGGATCGATTGGTAGGAGGCTATTCGGACCACATATGCCTAAAAGGGGCGGAGGCAACGGGGGAAGTTGTGCTGTTCATCAACGACGCAGCGCAGCAGTGTAATTAATTTTCTTTTAACGTGATGTTTCGTGTCAGTTGATCATGATTACGGGGGAATAAATGGATGTCCATGACCCCGCCCTGCTGCTAACGTGCGCTTGGAGCCCCCGGCCTCGTTGGTTGCGCTAAAATGTGCCGCAATGCTTCTTGTCATCTTGTGTAACTTGCAAGTTGGGGGAAATTTGCATTCTTTCCCATTTTGAATATTTTGATTTAAATAAAATTAATGTTTTTTTGGTGGAGTACTTCTTTCGTAGTGTTATATTTTTGACATTTAGTTAGATGTTACTTCACTCCGTTCTCATTTAAGTGTCCCTTTTGCATAGTAGTAATTATTCATTGAGTAATTTTGATTAATATTTTTCACATAGTTCTATAAGATAAAATATAGTCAAGTGAAATCTTGTTAAATTCGTCTAATGTCGTAGTTTTAGAATATCAAATTTTTATAATTTTTACTTATATACAATTCGAGTTATAAACATTTAAAAATATGTCTTGGACTGCGTGAAATGCAGAAGTTGAGCACTTATATGAGAACAGATGAAGTACTTCCTCCGTTTTCGTGATATTGCAACATTTCCAAATTTGCTACTATTCATTATTTAACATTGACTCAAATTTTTATCATAGTTATACAAGTTAAAATATAGCCAACTGAGATCTTGTTAGATTCGTCCCGTCATGTAGTTTTTAAATATCAAACTTTCATAATTTTTACTTGCACCGAATTTAAGTTATTAATGATTTAAAATGTGCATTGGACTGCGTGCACTGTGTGAATGTTGTACTTTCATAAGAACGGAGGAAGTACTATTTTACACAGAGATTTTTACTTAAAGTTTTAGTATACATTGGACTGCATAAAAAAGTGAGTCCGTAATAAATTTATGAATACGGAAGAAGTACTTCATACTATTTCTGTATGTTTTGTTTCTTCTGGACCCATTAAATAAAACTAATATTCTTTTAGCATACATATACAAAAGTTCCAAAAAATTTATATGCCTTGGATCCTTTGCGAGAAAAAGTGGTCCGTAATAAATTTATCAATACGAAAGAAGTACTTCATACTACTTCTGTATGTTTTGTTTCTTTCTTGACCCATTAAATAAAACTAATGTTTTTTTAGCATGCATATACAAAGTTCAAACCTGAGATTTTGTTTAAGCTGTCAGAGCTTCTACCACTCAGGTTAACTGCATTTGGTTAATAAAGTTAATGTTAATATAGTAATTGTGTTTTAGAAATTTGAAAATACAAATAATTAATACTCCTATATTACAATTAAAAAGATATAAATTGTAAATTGCCAAATAAAAGAAACCCTTAAACACAGTGTTGTTTGGGGAGAATTATCATTTTTTTCAACCATTTTAAATTGACGTACCACTGCACATATTCTTTATAGCCGGATTATCTCTATATTTCACGTAATTTAATAAATACTTTTATACAATAAGAATTTATATTATGTATAAGTAAAAATTATACTATAAATTTGATATTCTAATACTACATAATTAGGTAAATTTAACAAGATCTCATTTAATTATATTTTTTCTTATACAAATACTCCCTTCGTCCCACGAAATTTGGTCACTATTCCTTTTTGGGTGTCCCACGAAATTTGGCCACTTTCCATTTTTAGATAAATTAAAATGATATAAGTTTGATTAGAATTTTAATTGTTGTCAAATTACATTAAAAATGTTCACTTTTACTATTCTGCACAAATTTCAATGCACTTTTACTTTTCTACCCAAAGTCCCTAGCATTTCTTTAATTCTTATTATTTTAAAATTGGGTACAAATAAAAATTGTATTTTTAACTACTAAACCCCCACTACCTAAATTTACCGTGACTAAAAAAAAGTAGCCATATTTCGCGGGACGGAGGGAGTATGTTGAAGAAAAAAGTTGATGAAAGATACTCAAAGTTACCCTAACATTAGTAAATGAGAGGAGAAAGTATATTTTAGGGTACAAGGAAGGAAATAAAAGTCAATAACCTTTTTTTTTTTTATAACAAGTCAATAAACCTTTGAAGAGGTAATAAGAGTCGACGGGGCAAAGCGCAAAGCCACAACAAGAAAACGCGGGAAAATCACTAGGGCGTAGTTGATTCTCGGATTTCCATAAAATCTTCAGTTTCTTTCAGCCGCATTTCTTCTCCCCCGCGTCGCCCTTCGCCGCCGTTTCCACCTCCGTAAGCTCCGCTGTTTTCCTGCCTCTTTGCCCCAACACTCGCCTCCCACTCAATCTCTGTTGAACAACCGCCGGGACCGAGAAACGGCGTTGTTGGTCTTCCTCTGCGCGTCGTCGTCGCCTGAGAACAAGCGGTCTATAAATTACCCTCTCTCCGTAGTGTATTCTTATCAATCGTCACGGTTCCGAGGATGGAATCCAACGATATAGAAGAAGAGGAGTTCGGGCTTCTCAAGAAACTACTTCTTGGCTAAAGAATTGGGCGGTACAGGCAAAAAATCTGCACGCAAAGTTTCTGAGATCAATGTTGTTGACGAACAGGTGTTTTGTTTGTTTTGATTCTTCCATGATTTTGTTCAATTTCGGAAAAAAGAAATGATGCTTGACACCTTGCTATCAGGAGCTACGGGAAGCGTATGCTAACATCGAGCCAAAGCACGAGAAAGAAATTAAAGATTTGGCGAACAGTTACAAAAAATTGTACTCGGAGTGGCTCTTTGTGCTTAGGTAACTCCCCTTTTGCGAATTATTTAAGTTGTTCTATATTGGAAGGCAATTGTTTGCATATGGTTATTTATTGCAGTGTTGAATTCGTTATATAAAGGTGTGGGTTTGGGCTATTGATGTATGGTTTTGGGTCAAAGAAGGCATTGATTGAAGATTTCGCTTCATCGGCCTTGACTGATTACTCGGTTGTAGTGATCAACGGCTATCTTCAAACTATAAACCTTAAACAGGTAATAAACCTTTTTTGGTAAATTCCTCACTCTAATTTTATCTGTTGGTTTTGTGTTTTTTTTCTTTGTGTTGTGTTGTTGAAGACTTGAAGTTCCTGATCTGTTGCATAGCTATTACGTCAAGGTATTCATATTTTTTAGGAATACATTTTTTTTATATATATTTGAATCGACTGTATAATCAGAAGAGCAAAAGAAAAAGAAAAGGAAAAGTAGATAAGGAATCAGAATCCTACTGATCTCATGTATAACGTATTGCATTTGTTGGACTACAGAAAATTATTGTGGTTGATATGTGAGGCAACTGGTGCTGTGTATTATTTTTGGTTGTGTTTGGATTCACGTACTGAAATAAGGCTAGAAAGGTTGTTCTTTTTGGATGGCATCAATTCCGTGGACAGTTTATTGTATGAAATCCTTATTAATGAAATTTCTAAGGTTGGAAACTGATGTCCGTATGAACATCAGTTCATGGTCGCAATAGTTTGATGCTGTCATTGTCAGAAATTTCATTTTGAAGTAGATGGAAATGTGATTCTTGTTGAAATATGAGTAATCATGTCGTCAAAGTATAGAAACCAGTGACTGGGATGGTGTCTACATGATTTATATTGGCATATGATATAATCACCAGAACAGTGATATGGCTCTTACTCTGTAAGTTCATGTCCATTGTGGCAAAATGGTACAATCTGCCTGAAAGATCAGGATTGATGATGTGCATATATGCAATAGTGATTGAAGCCCTATATCAATTTTCCTACAGTGACTTTATCTACCTGGGTGGTGGAAATACTTTACTATTGCAATATCTATCCTACATCGCCTGCATAACATCTGATTTTTAAGAAAGATATTTGCTCAGGATCATTATCATTCTAAACAGATCATGGTATGCAATTTCTAGGTTGCAGTCAAATTAGCCGAACTCCTGTGGGATCAGTTGAAAATACAGCGAAAAAGCACTCCAGGAAATCTGACCAAAAACCAACAGCCATTTGATACTCGGTCCATGGAAGATCTTATCTCATTCCTGAATGGTCCTCATATGGAAGATGAAGAATGCTGTTTATGTGTTATAGTGCACAACATCGATGGACCTGGCTTGCGTGATTCTGAGACTCAACAGTACCTTGCCAGACTAGCAGCTTGCTCTCACATACGTATGGTGGCTTCCATTGATCATGTGAATGCACTTCTTTGTAAGTAAACATCTGCGTTACGATTTTCTCATGGACAGTTTCCTGGTTATGAACTTCTAGTGTCTTTCCTTTCATACTGTTGGAATTTACTGAACTCTACAAGAATCGCTTTGAAATCTGACTTTCATATAGTTAAACAACCTTCAATCCTTTTAAAATTACAGGAAAAAGAGTACATCAAGGAAAAGATTGGTTCTCTCTCGTTTTATGAATGCATATATATAAGTATATTTTACAAGTCCTGTGAACCTGTTACGTTACTTTTGCCAGTGTGGACAAGAAGATGGTTCACCACACAGTTCAACTGGTACTGGCACCATGTTCCTACATATTGCTCCTACACGTTGAAGGAATGTTCTACCCTTTGATTCTCACTCACAGTACCAACACACAAAGCGTGAAGACATCTTCGATAGTTCTCCAAAGCTTTGACGCCAAATGCTCAAAGTGTTTTCAAAGTTCTAGCAGATCACCAGCTAGCACATCCTGATGAAGAAGGCAAGTGCTTCATCTAACATCATTGATAATAACTTATATATATATATATATATATATGCTTTCATATCTATGCGTTTTGTAATATTACATCACAACATGATTCTTCCCTTCCAGGGATGCCATTCAACATCTGTACACAATTGCGGGAGCGCTTCCTAGTGAGCAGCCAGATCACCCTAAAATGCTCATCTTGACAGAATTTAAAGACCACGAGTTGGTCAAGACCCAAAGAAACGCAGATGGGGAAAGATTGCCTATACATTCCTCTTACAAGCGATGCCCTTAAGAAACTTATCCAAGAGATCAGTCAGTAAGTTAAACCAACTTCTATACATTACCATACCAGGCATATTTCATGGGCTTCTTGAGTTGTCTTCAGCACCATTAGACCTATATGCTATAATTGAACTGCCGTGTTCTTTTAGCCTAGCGTCTCAAACAAACCATGGCAAACAATGGTAGACAACTCATTGATGAAATGACCCTGTGGCCTATGTCAACCCAGAATGTCTGATCATTTTGTATTGAGGACCTCTTGAATGAATTTCAGGTAAAAAGGAAAAAAAGGATGCTAATTATTTTTTCATAGCACTTCAATAGAATGCTACCTTTTTCTTTTATAAATTCTACTAATATTCTTCCGTGTTTTCAATGCATATGACATTACCTGTGTGTTAAATTTCTACATATAGCTAAATCTTAGAGCCTGTGAGTTCATATTGTGTATTGAAATATATGTCACATCATACAGGGCTGGTTCACCTATTCTTTGGTACACAGAACATCCTAATGAATTTCATGATAATGATAGTGCAACAAGCATAATACTTGTCATCTAGTACTACCTACTTTGATTACTACTAGTAATATAATAATGGCCAGATATTTATTTATTTAGTAAATAAATGTTCTTTTGGATGATTGGTTATGCATCTCCAACACGAACTAGTAGGGCCACTTGGGCCCTAAATCCTAAACCCACTTAGTCCCTGTTCTCTTCGCTCTTATTTAGTTGTTCCGATCTGAAAATTTATATGATTTGATCTGGTCTGAATGTTTCTTGTCTGATCTGATTGGATCTGGTCTTATCTGATCTGATCTGAATTGGCCTGGTCTGATCTGGTCTGATATTTTTTTATACCTAAAATTATTGTTATTATAAAATAATTAAAATAGTAATAATAATAATAATAATAATAATAATAATAATAATAATAATAATAATAATATAAAATTAATAATATTCATCATTGACAAATTACTGTAAGTATATATATTTTCAAAATTCCAACATTTTGTGTTTTTACATTTTTAAAATAAATATCATGTTATCATAATTAATAATTTATATATTGTTTATTATAAAATATTTTATTGATATGCACACATTAATATACAAAATGCAGAATTTTGAAAGTATTTATACTAGTAAAATATATTAAGAATGTCATTAGTATATTTAAATAATATATAAATCGCTATTCTTTTGATTTTTTTTAAAAAATATTACGTGTGATTATATAATTTTATTGTAATGATGATCTAGTGGTTTGATCTGATCTTAATTGGTTTGATTTGATCTTAATTGGTCCGGTCTGATCTTATTTGATCTGATCTTAATAAAAATAGGTAACAAGTTCTGGAAATAGGTTATACAGAACAGGGTCTTAATTAAGATAGTTAATTTATTGAGTATTTTGAAGAATTGGCACTTAAGCGAGATATTTATTATTTTCAAGAATTGGCAGGTGATATTCTATCAAATTTCAAATATACACCGCTCCGACCGGCCCTTTCAAACCTTTAATGATTCTTAAGAAAATAATACACTGCTGAAAAAGATATAGATAAATATTTATATATAACACACACTATTAAATTTTTTTATTACAGTAATAGATGTGTATTTAGACCACGCAAGGGGATAATATATAGATAAAGAAATACAAAAAATGAAAAGAAATACAAATAATTCAAATACCATATTAAAATATTAATAACTTTGACGTAAGGGAATATGTAGTACAATTTTACAATTATTTGTACAATAATTAAGGTGACAAAAACCAGGCTGGATATAAAAATGTTACTGTAAGGAGTTCTCAAGCCAGGAGCTACTGTGAAAGAGACAATTCAGTTTTCCATGATATATTGGCTTGCTACATGTATAAATTTGGATTATTCTCTTGAATGAAATGGTAATCTTTTATGGGTCTTTCTGTTTGTTACTTTCGAGAGGATGAGGGATGATTATCTAATAATATAATAATAATAATAATAATAATAATATAATAATATATAATAATAATTAATACATATCCCACTTGATAAATTATTGCCTTTTCAAATCCCAATTTGTTGAGATTCGGTAAAGAGGAAAAAACATTTGAAGGAAATGACCAATGAAGAAGAACCAATATTGCTTTCTTTGGGCATGTTTATGACTGACTTTTATGTTTTTTTTGGCAGAATTACTACTTCCTCCGTGCCATTTTCTATTTCGGTCCGTCCCACAACAATTGTCACATTTTCTTATTTAGAAAAAGTTATACTTCTTCAAATAAATATCACATTAACTATTTAATCCATTTTAACACCTATTAACCTCATTCTGCCTAAAAAAAAATACAGTGACCAAAAGAAATGTTACTCCTACAGATTGAATTTTAGTGGATGCAGAGAACAGAGCCGGCTCTTAACAAGATTGTTTTAGTTTTTATTTTATTTTGGGGGCCCCCATTTTTTTTTGGGGCCCCATAATTTTAGTGAATTTTAGTGGATGCTCCATCCCCCCATTTTTTTAAAAAAATATTTTAGTTTTTATTTTTTTATTTTATTTTAATTAATATTTTTATCAAAGTTTTATTTTTTTTCTAGTTTCTTCCATTTTCATTTTCATATTCTTTCAAAATCTCAAAATGATGGAAATGGGGATTCGGTTTTAGTGGTCATGTCCCATTACTTTCAACTTTGTTGTTGTGAGTTCGTTCCTGCCCATCCACCCCATATCCTTCCCTCTATCCCCATTTATAATTTATGTAGCTTGGGCTTCCACATATTTTTACCTATACATGAGTGTCCAATACTTACCCAAAAAAAATCTCAAAATGTAAAATCTTTCGATTGTATTTTTTCAAAGACAAAGTTATTAAAATATTTCTCATTTTTTATTGTATTCCAAAATTCTCCATTTAATATGATTTATTTTTGTTGTTTTGGTGTATTAATTAATACTCAAGTCGTCCCAACATAAATGTTTTTATTTAACTTCTGCACATAATTCAATATTATTTTTAATGGAGATAACGGACAATGTAAAAAATATCAAACAAGACAATATAGTGAGGATAATGGGAATATTAATATTACTCCAAGATATGGCACGCTTAATTTGGAGTTATTATAGTATGGTTACCAAGAAAGAAATGTACTTTATTGATATTAGTAGCTCATTTCACTACATTTAAGTCATTTTTTGGGGTATTACACTATAGGGGCCTAACTAAAACATTCGCTCAGGGGCCCCCAAAAAGTTCGAGATGGCCCTGCAGAGAAATAAATCATTTCGTGCACTTGTTCTCGCTCTTTTAATCCGTCTAAGTCCACATATTGAAGTATTTTCTAGGAACAATCCAATAAGTATACCATAGTTTTCAAATTTGTGAATGCCAAAAATAGGGATTTTGTGGTGGTTTCGTCACCAGCCATATTCCACCAATCATTCTTGTGTTTCCCACCAATGTACCATTTCTTTTTCAGCCTCTCAAAACTCGCCGTTTTGGTTATTTTTGGGTGAATAAAATAAAAATTCTGAAACTTCTTTAGCTTCAAATAATCTCTAAGATATAGTGTAAAGTTACTAATTAGACTTCTCATGTTTGAATTCGAGACTTTGTATAGATTATATAATTAAATAAATGAGAATATTACTCTTAAAATTAAATTATTATTGATTAATTAATTAAAAGCAAATTATAATTTTTCAATAATAATTATTAATTTTATTTAATTTAAATTTATCACTTAATAATTTACATGGAAAAAAGGGCAAATACATCCGTTTTCTTTTCAAAAAGCCAAATCGTATTTTTAAATTTTATTGCCGATTTAGTCCGCTACCTAGGCTAATTATATCCACTTTAATCAAAAAATCACTAATCATTCCTAGGACGCTGATGTGGTAATGATTTATTCTAAACCATACACGCTGGATCTGTTTTGATTGCTGTCACTCCAACGTGTGTTGCCGAATAAGTGTGTAACCCGACCCGACTCTAATTTCAATCACCTTCCATATCGCACAGCACCCCCAATTCGAAACCATTCTTTTCAATCACCCCCAATTCGAAGCCCTTCATTTCAATCACCTTCCATATCGCAGCACCCCAATTCGAACCCTAATCCCGCGCACGTATATTCAAATTCCGGCAACAAATAAATGATAATGGGGACGTTTGCTCAAAACTGAGGGCCGAAGAATGAAAAGGAGAGTCACATGCCTTTTATCTCCTTGTGTTTAATCTTGAATCGCCTTTAAGAATAAAAAGGATCAAAATAAATCAATGCCACGTCAGCGTCAGGATTAGTGATTTTTGGACTAAAATGGATATAATTAGCATAAGTAGCGGACTAAATCGGCAATAAATTAAAAAATGACCGATTTGACTTTTTGAAAAGAGAACGGATGTATTTGGCTTTTTTTCCATTATATTTAGTACTCCATGTGAGTAATTATAAATAGTAATTCGTTGTGGGTTTGGTAAGCTTTCCATTATTAATTTTATTTAATTTAAATTTATCCCGAATATTCATTTTCCAATTATGTTTTACATCAAACAAGCTCTACATGTGAGTAATCGTTGGTCCAATAGTAATAAAAATTGACTTGGTAGGCTGACTATGTATAATGAATTTAAAGAGTTTATTATAAGAGGTTAATATAAATATATGGCGTGTAAAAGGATTTTATTTCTTACCTTTCATAATAATGTTTAAACGGGAAATTATAATTATCAACAATAATTGGCTCGAGTGAATTGGGACTTTAATTGTTTTAAGCAGTATTTCCTGCTCGAGCATTGTATATAAAAAAAATGCTTTGAAATTGACGCTCTATTATTGCATATAATCTTTAGAATTAATAATTAATACAATAATTTGTTGCATTTTTATTTTGGAGGAGCCATTGAAGGCCTGGAAATGGGTGGTGGGAGCCCATGCCACACAATTACAAAGGGGAATAAAAGGGAGGGATAGGGGGCCGGTGGGGATCGAACCTCCAACCTTCTGTTGGAAGCCTGAAGACTTAACCAATTGGGCTAAGTCCACATCCCTTTGTTGCATTTGAAACGTGTTCTTTAGGAATATAACTCAATGAGTAAAATTGAAAAAAATACTGTATACTAGTATATGAAGTATTTATTATATCTAATGCTTAAAAAGACAGATAGCCCAAGTATTTTCAGATTTTTTTTTTTTTTTTTTTTTTGGGTGAGCCGAAATGGCCAGCAAAGGAGATAAATTAATATTGTTATGTTTCCGAAGGCCAAGAAAATAAAAGATTCTCCAACAAGGAAATTAGGAAACGCAGCCAATTTAGTTATTTTTAGCGTATAATAATTCTGGAAATCCATCCTTTCAAGGAAATTCGTCCCAAATACTCCCTCCGTTCTTTTTAGTTGTCTTTCTAGCAAATATTACACAAACCAAGAAATATAATTATTACCAACACAACTTCCATTTCTACCCCTCTAACTTACCAATATATGTAATTGAGTGGAGAGAGAATGAATATCATTGGTGAAAATAAAGGGGTAAAATTGGAAAACTTTCATAGAAATACCCAAAATGACAACTATTGTGGAACACTTTTCATCTCTAAAAAGACTACTATTTTGGAACGGAGGGAGTATTCAGACAAAAGCCAGCCATTCTTTAGCATCGGTATCCGGTAAAATGGAGTCGTGAGTCCCGAGTCAGCCACACTTTAGAGCAATTTCTACATTGACAGAAGCCCTTTCTTGATTTCGAGAGATTTCAGGTTTGGTATTTCTGGATTTTTGCTTGCATCGTTGCGGGACAAGGGAGGGAAGAGTGGAAACCATGTGGGGCTTTGGGGGAAGGTACTATTGGGCGAGAAAACAGAGGGGGAAAGTGGAAGGAATAGTTGTGGTGTTCGCATGGATGTCCAGTCGGGACAAGCACCTGAAGAATTACGTGGGTCTTTACTCCCCGCTCGGATGGAATTCCCTCGTTTGCCACTCCCAATTTCTCAATCTGTAAGTACAAATTGCTGTCTTTTTTTTTTTTTTTTTTTTTTTTTTTTTTTTTTTTTTGCTTAATTCGAATTCTGGGTTTTGATGAGTTTGGGCTATCTCGAATAAATAAAGCTTTGATCTTTTTGTGGGTTTGGTAAGGCTTTCCTTATGTGGTTTCTGTAATGTTTTTGATGATGGAGTCTAATGAATATTCGGGATACTTTATGCTGATTGTGTGTATGTAAGAAGGTGCTTTCTGATCTGTTTAAAAAAGCAGAATACTTTCTTATTTATCTGGTATGAAAAATATGAATAATTGAAGATGGATGGTGTGTGAAAAATTTGAATAATTGAAGATGGATGGTGTGATTGCTTCTTTAATCCCATTTGGAGTTGCAAAGTGCGGAATCTGGAAGTTGCAATTTGATTCCAATCTTCTATGGGATTTTGATTTAATGTTTTAATGTCTTATTGATTTCCAATGCTTGATATATTTGGTTCCGGAATATGCAGATTCTTTCCGGATAAAGCTGAGTCATTGGCACTAGAGATCGTCGGTGAGCTTGTTAAAGTTAGTTCTCATAACCTCCTTTTCATTGATTTGACTTGCTGTTTAACAAATTTGCTTATGTAAAAGAAAATCATCAATCGAGTATTTGTCATATGGCTCTATCCTAGAGAGCTTTCCTTGAATGATTTTTCGGCATCCCTGAGAAGCATGTTACAAAGTTGAATGCATACTTCCTTTGTCTATTCATTCTATGCGCGGTTAACCTGCTGAGCAGTTTTCTGGAAGATTATTAGCACAGTCGTAGTCTCTTTATTTTCATTGGCGGTTTTACGCTTTCTGGGGTGGCTCAGTAATGAAACCAATCTTCTTCATCCAAAGGAGAAAAGATAAACGCAAAGAGTCACAGATATTCACAATGATAGCTTAGTTAGTGGTTGTGAAGTTTTGGTTTCAAGATTTCAGAACTTTTATTTCTTACCACATTTCGGAACCATTGTTTTGAATTGATTAAACTAAGGCATCATTGTAGTTTCTTTTATTAGTTCTATCATGATTCATGCAGGAGCTAAAACTCAGGCCATGCCCTGTTGTATTTGCATCTTTTTCTGGCGGACCCTAAAGCTTGTATGTACAAGGCTCTCCAGGTGAGTCCTGTTTTGTGTTGTTCTGTTTTAGAAACATTGGATACTTAATTGTTCAGTTAGCCTGTGCCAAATAAAAAAGTCTCACTCTGTTTTGTCTCCTCGCAGATAATTGAGGGAAAATGTGGAGGTAAAATCAATACGGTATTGAATATTCTGTTCTCTCCTCTCAGTATCATGTTTTTGTTTGCACGCGTTTAAGCTTCACTTTGTTATCACGAAATATGGAAATGAACTAGCTGTATTGACCATACAATGCTAATTCTGAATATTCTATTAGAGGAAATTGTAGGTGAATAATTTACTGTGGAATATAATGTTTTGTGGTCTACTTTCATGTGCAGGACGACTGCCGGCTTGTGAGGGATTGTGTAGCTGGACACATTTTCGATTCTACTCCTGTGGATTTTGTGAGTGACTTGGGGACTCGTTTTGTTCTCCACCCAACAGTCCTGGGAATGTCACGTCCTCCACCCTGGCATCATGGATTGCAAATGGCATATCTTCAGTCTAGACGCGCTCTTCCTAAGCAGATTTGAATCACAGCGTGCTGAATATTGGCAAACTCTGTATTCAACGGTGGTAAGTGCCTTGCAGGAATACATTAATAACTTACTTTTCACTTTGTTACTTTGTCATTTAATTAATATTAATATTTTGTTAGGCATTGGGGGCTCTTATCTCATTTTGTGCTCTGAGGATGATGATCTTGCACCAATTCAAGTTATAAACAATTTCACCACGAGGCTTAAAGACCTTGGAGCTGAGGTTAAGCAGGTTAAATGGAAGACTTCATCTCATGTGGGTATGTGTTTGAACTCTTTATTATCGATTCATTTTCCTAACTTCGCTCATGCTAGATCACTTCTTACAATCTTATGATTTACAATAAAGAACATATATTTGGAGACTGAGCGTCGCCATCATTGCATTTATCTTTGTCATCCAATCAATTTCTCGAAGCTTGGTAGAACTCTGATGCTATTTGTGTGATGTTTCTTCATGAATATAAGAGGTGGGGGTGATGCTACGTGTCTTATAACTTTCTCCCAGTCGAAAGTTTTCTGTTTGGGGAAATTCAACTGAGAAAACCTAAATTCTTAGAAAGACTATTTGTCCTGCGATGCATTGATCGTATAAACAGAAATGGACTGTATGTATACTGGGCCATTTTTGTTTTGATTCAATCCTTTAATTGCTTCTACTTCAAATTCATCTACTTTTGCTACTGCATCCTCTGTCGACAATGACATGGCTTCATTTAAAGCAAATTTCGAGATAAACTGAAGCACCAAAAATGACAGTTTTCTAGACCTGATAATCTTTTGGCTTATGGTATTTGTGAATAATTGTTATAATTTACATAATCTTTTGTACATTGTTGTGCAGGTCATTTTCGAAATTATCCTGAAGAATATGAGGCTGCTGTAACTGAGCTGCTTGGGAAAGCTTCATACGTTTATTCTCAAAGAATACGCCAGCTTGAAGGTGAGAAGGTGGGCTTAGAAGGCACTCGCGATGAAATTTCTGATCCATTCAGCAACCTTAGAAAAGCAGTGGCAAAATCAAACCAAAACTACCAGATCACCCTCGAGATGAGCGACCATTATCTTTTACCAAGCCCCGTGGGGTATCATGAGGATCGGGTTGTCGGATCTGTCCAGGATGAACACAGAGAACACTACATCCTTTATCGAACCCTCAAAAATCAATGCCCATGGCGTTCTTGGTCAGTTCCTCTTTGATGCTTGTGTCCCAAAGAATGTCGAAGACTGGGACTTGAGCCCTTCGCATTCCTTAAGAGGAGCAAGCCCCGCACGAAGGAATCCCCATTTTAATCGCATAAAATGCATTCTGCGCTCAAGATTATGATGCTTTCGTGTTCGCTTTGGGGGGCAATTTCTGATCATTTGAGATTAACAATACCTCAGATTGTACTAATTCAGCAAAAGTTGATGCTCTTCTGACAAGAAATTCTATTGTCTATTGTCCTGTACAAAACACATGAACACTCCCGAGAATGATGATCGTGCTTATAGCGAGAATAAAGGTCTGAGAACGAGATAAAAATTTCCACCATTGCAATGACCAGGAATGATATATCTGTATTGTTTTTAGTACAAGACATTTTAGGGTGAGGGATAGTGTCCCCATCCAAAGAAGGAAAAGGTCTCTGTGGTGAGTTCCACCCATGTGCTTGTGAACAATGACATCCAAACATAGCATTTTTGAGTTGGAACCTGATTCAAGGTTTAATTTGAGGTTATGTTTGGCAAAACAACTAAATTCAATCAGCTAATTTGTCTCATAATATGAGATAAAATAGCTTATTTAAAAAGACAATAATTTAAAACAATGTTCAATCAGCTCTTTTTGAAACCGCTGCAAATAACATTTTGGATTTTAGTTTATTCTAGGCAAAATATTAGTCTCGAAATTGTCATACGGCTAATTTTAATTAATTATTACTCACAGAATCAATTAACAGCTAACAACTAATTTCCAAACAGGACCTAAAATTTTCTAAACCGGACCTCTGACCTCTGAGCAAAATTCAAGTGTAGTAGTTCCTCCGAGTACCTGATGCCATTGTAATGGTTGGTTAATTATGGAATTCAATCTTAATCTAGAAGACACTAATCAGTATGACAAAATTTCAATTATGGAGGAGGAGGACTATTGTGTTCCAGAAAATGTGAATACCAGTGGCGTTGCCATCTTGATTTGCAGCCTTTTTCCCATCCCAATCAAGAAAATTGATGAGGTCAATGATGGAAATTTGTGCACCAAACACGCTTGACTTGTGCACGTAAATTAATTCCATCTCATTAAACCAGAAAAAGAATATGCACGGACTGACCCCTTCATGTGCTTCCTCATTACTCTACCTTTCCAGATTTCTCCTCCATAACCATAAGAGAGTAATTTGTGGTTAATAAATCAAATCAGGGCTGTCAAAATGAACGGCCAGAGATGGAGGAAGAGAAAACGAATGGTCCTGTAGATGAATGAATTATGAATTATGGATATTAAAGGCCCGTTTGGATTGGTTTTTGAGAAAAGCAGAAGCAGAAGTGAAAGTCAAAAGCAGAAACAGGTAACTTTTGTGTTTGGATGGAATGTTTGAAAATCATTTTTTTTAAAATGTGTTTGGATGTGTAAAAGTGAAAAGTGCTTTTGAAATGTGTAAATTACCAAAAAGGACAAGCTACTTAATGAAGTATGATAATAAGATATATTTGTAGTGTAATTTATATTAAGTATTGAATGTATTGAATGTATTAAGTAAACAGCTACTTAATGGTAATGAATGTAAATTACCAAAAAGGACAAGCTACTTAATAGCTGTTACCAAAAAGGAAACAACTATTTTTTTTTGTTTCCTCAAAAAAAATATTAAGTATTGAATGTATTTAAGTCTTTACACATTTTACGAAGTGCTTTTGGCTTCTGCTTTTCGGAGAAGCACCCATGGACTGTTTCTCCCAGAAGTACTTTTGCAGCTTTTCGAGATGCTTCTCCTTTTTTTGAAAAGCCAAACCAAACGTTTATTTTCCACCAAAAGTGCTTTTGTCAGAAGTAAAAGCCAAAAACACCTTGGTAAAAGTCATTCCAAACACACTCTAATAATTTTTTTTAGTAAATAGTGATACTCATGTGTCGACAAAAGTGTGTGGGAGCCCAATCCACACAAATTACAAAGGGGATAAAGGGGAGGGATAGGGGGCCGGGTGGGGAGGAATAGGGGGCCGGGTGGGGATCGAACTCCCAACCATAGTGTCACGGGGCGCCGGGTCCGTATCGGGACTGCGGCGCACCGAGTGGCTAATAGACTGATTCCCAGCACTATTCCGCCAAACGGTCCATCCGAAGGGTCGGGTTGGACAACATCATAGAGCTGATTCCGGAAACTATGGGATCCTTCAATTTAGATTCCAACGGCAGACGAGCCTTACAGTAACTGCAAAACAGAAGCCATAAAAATGTGGTTAGAGACCGAAAGGTCAACTAGTCCACCCGAAGTGCCTTGCCGAGGGGCACAACAGTAAGACGCTGCACACGACTATGCATGGCTTCTAGGAAAGCAGAAAATAGAAAGCAGTAAACACATAGCTTCGGGACTGCGAGGTCAAGGGCGACCACCAAGCGGAGCCTTTTGGCCATCGGTCAACATTCTCCCCCCGCTAAGTTGGCGATGCCCTCGTCGCCGTGGCTCTCCAAAAGTCTTCGACGAGAGGTTTGAGAGCGTCCTTCTCCGTGGCTCGCTCCCAAGTGGTCTCCTCCATCGAACATCCCGCCCACTTCACTGGATACTCATCATATCTCCTCTTGGGTCCCGGTGTATGGCTTCAGCTTGCTCACGTGAATAACATTGTGCATTCTCCACCATGATGGAAGCTGAACCTTGTAAGCCACATTCCCTACTCTTTTCATGATCGGGCACGGCCCCACGTACTTCTGTAGAAATCGGGGATCTCGTCCTCGAACACATTTGGTTAAGAACGGGTCCGGAGCTTTCACCAAAACTTGGTCCCCCAATCCGAAACTCCGCAAATCTCCTCTTCTGACCTGCATGTTTCTTCATGTGCTATAGGGCCTTAGATAAGTAACTTCTGGCTAACTCAAGATTCTCTGCCCACTCTTTAGCAAAATTTACCGCCCGAGAGGAACTTCAACCTCGTGTTGCGTCCAAAGTGTGGGGGAGGAGGGGTTGCTGTCCAGTCACCACTTCGAACGGGCTATGGTTCGTCGTGGAGCACTTTTGGGAGTTAAAGCATAGCTGGGCCGCATCCAACAACTTCACCCAGTCCTTTTGGAAACCGCTCACCAAGTACCGAAGATACTCCTCGAGCATCGAATTGAATCCCTCCGTTTGCCCATCGGATAGTGAGTGCTAACTCGAGCACATACTGAGGTTTGATCCCCTCAGTTTTTGAATAATTCCGACCAAAAAAAGGCTCGTAAATTTTTGATCCCTGTCACTGACGATATCTTTGGGTAGTCCCCAGTACTACACCGCATGGCAGAAAAAGAGATGGGCCGTCATCTCGGCCGTAACAAGTTGTGGAGCCGCCATGAATGTGGCATATTTGGAAAACCGGTCCACCACGACGATGATGCTCCCAAGGTCTCCTACCTTGGGCAGTGCAGAAATATAATCCATCGAAATACTCTCCCAAGGCCTAGTAGGAGTTGGCAAGGGTTGAAGAAGGCCCTTTATTCTCTGATGGTCGGCCTTATCTTGTTGGCAAATGAGGCATGAACGGACATAAGCTTCGACTTCGTTCCCCATCTGTGGCCAATAATAAGCTCATTGAAGCAGAGTTAAAGTCCTCTCTCCTCCTGGGTGTCCTGCCCAGAGCGTATCGTGGCACTCCGAGATTAACCGTCTGCGCAAATCCCCCCCTCTTGGGACATACAACCGGCTCCCTTCCGCCATCAATAGTCCCTCATCAATCCAGAACTGTCGTGTGGAACCCGTGTCCACCAGTTGCTACAATTGCTTGGCCACGTGGTCTGACTCCGATAAGCGCTTGATGAGGTTCCGGACTTCCGTCGAGGCCGAGCTGGCTGAGAGAGAGACCAGGATATGCTCCTTTTCAAGGTCCGCCCTACGGCTCAGCGCATCCGTTTCGACTTCGAACGATTTTCCCATGTCGGGCAAGGCTAGGACCGGGCTCGTGGTCATCGCCTGTTTTAGCGCCTTGAAAGTTTGTTCCCACCGAGGACTTTAGCCCCATTTATATGACTTCTTGGTTAGGTCCGTCAATGGTTTGGCGATGGTAGAATATCCCTTGACAAAGCGTCGATAATAATTAGCCAACCCCAAGAAGGACCTAACATCGTGGACATTCTGCGGCGGATGCCACTCTTCGATGGCCTGTACTATCTATGAGTCCACTTTAATCCTCCCTTATTCAATAATGTGCCCAAGGAAGTGAATAGACTTCTGAGCAAAGGAGCATTTTGACGGTTTCGCGCATAATCGAAATTTACTGAGACGTTCCAAGACCTTTCGAAGGTGTATTAAATGTTCTTCTAGGGTCTCGCTGTAGATCACAGTGTCGTTCAGATAGACGACCACAAACTCGTTCAAGCATCCCTGAAGTACCTCGTTCATCAGCGTAGAAAATGTCGCTGGGGCGTTAGTCAGGCCGAACGGCGTCACAAGGAATTCATAGGCGCCGTATCGATTTACGATCGTGGTCTTCGCTTCGTCGCCCTCCGATGAGCGCCTGGAAAGCTTCCCGCTTGGCCCATTGCTAACTCCGATCATCCCATACTGAAAGAAGGTTTCAATAGGCTTTTACGTAAGCTTCCTGCCTACTCATCTCATGTCCACGAGCGCTTGGCCACCCATCTCGATCTCATACTCATCGGGTGCCTGCCTACTCTCTCAATGCACAACGCTTGCCTCCTCGATTGATACGGCTTCCTGCCTACTCTATTCGCCTCTGCGATGCGAGCGCTTGGCAAGCCTTTCGCCCTTCGGCATACAAGCGCTTGGCCCTCATTCGAACCTGCGTGGCAAGAGCAAACCCACAGCTAGCACACAGCTAGCAAACCCACTATCACGGGGTGACCGCTCCGTCGGACATCACCCGTGCGGCACCTCGGGTTCCCTCGATACTCTACGGACCCCCGAGGTTCAGCCTTTCTCATCTCCGATGCTTCAATGGTTTCGGCCTCCCGTGGCCTCGTCAGGGGAACGGGATCAGTTCCCATCTTGCCCCACATGGATTGCCTTGCGCTTCTCTGGGGCAACACTTGTCTCTATAACTAGCAACGCATTGAGGGCGTGCTTCTTTTGGGCAATCTTTAAGTAGATGTGGACCGTCACACAAGAAGCATCCCGATCTTCTCGTGGACCCCTCGCCTCTGTTGCATACTGGCCGAGGGCCCTTGACGATCCCTTCGGTCGTCATAATAATCCATAAGCCTTTCTCCTACTGCCATCGCAGAGTTGAGGTCATTGTCTCGCTGCCTCTGCAGCTCCAATCGCATTCCTGGATGGAGGCCCTCCATGAAGGCGAACAACTTGTCCGTTTCGGACATATCCTTGATGTCGAGCATCAGTACCGAGAAAGTTTTAACATATACTCAGACATTGCCTGTGTGCCACAAATCTCGCAGAGCTTTTCGAACGTGATATCCCACATCTTCCGGGAGGAACTGACTCCGAATCGCCTCTCACAGTTCCGCCCAGGTATCAATTGCCATTCTACCTTGCTGAATCTCAACATATTTTCCACGCCATCATAACTTGTCGTCTCCCGCCAGATACATCGTGGCCGGGAAACCCTTCTTGTTTCATGTTCAATACTCGACTTCTCAAGGTACTGATTCATATCAAAGAGGAAGTTCTCGACTTCCTTAGCATCGCGGTTCCCAGTGGAAGGCTGAGGTTCCGGGACACGCACTCTTGGGTCCGAACTCGGAGCAACTTCTTGCTCTCTACTTACAGCTCTCTGTAGTAGTCATATTTGGATGGACATCTCTTCCATCCCCGCTTTTGGCCTCTGCCTGTTCGAGTTCAGCTCTCTCAGCTAACTCTTGTGCGTGGGTCATCGCCATCTGCGAGCCCTACTCTTGTGCCTGGGTCATCGCCATCTGCGAGCCCTACTCTTGTGCCTGGGTCATCGCCATCTGCGAGCCCTCGGTATTACTGATCATGGGCCTCTGCCCGTTTGAGTTTAGCTCTCTCAGCTAACTCTTGTGCCTGGGTCATCGCCATCTGCGAGCCCTCGGCATTGCTCATCATGGGCCTCTGCCCGTTCGAGTTTAGCTCTCTCAGCTAACTCTTGTACCGGGGTCATCGCCTCTGCGAGCCCTCGGCATTACTCATCCTGGGCCTCTGCCCATTCATTCGAGTTTAGCGCCACTCACACGCCATTTCGTACACAATGCCCGGCCACACCAGTCGTCCATTGCACCCTGCAACACCCATTGGGAATCGCGAGGTTGCAATGACAACCGGCGCGTCCGGACAGCCCCGACAGGCGCGGACATTACTCATAAGTGATCGACAGAGCTCCTGGCACTCACTCAGGATGGCTCTTGTCTCTGCATTCTCCGTCTCAAGTTCTTCAACTTTCGACCGGGGCCTTGCCTCTGCAAGTTCCGTGTCAACCAGCCTCGATGTCATAGTCCTGGTCTGTCGCGCCGAGGTGTGCCCGCCTGCCGTTTCCGAATCCGATCCTGATGCACTCTCGCTCATGATGCCACCATCCGTTCCGGAAGGCCGGCTCTGATACCAACTGTCACGGGGCGCCGGGTCCGTATCGGGACTGCGGCGCACCGAGTGGCTAATAGACTGATTCCCAGCACTATTCCGCCAAACGGTCCATCCGAAGGGTCGGGTTGGACAACATCATAGAGCTGATTCCGGAAACTATGGGATCCTTCAATTTAGATTCCAACGGCAGACGAGCCTTACAGTAACTGCAAAACAGAAGCCATAAAAATGTGGTTAGAGACCGAAAGGTCAACTAGTCCACCCGAAGTGCCTTGCCGAGGGGCACAACAGTAAGACGCTGCACACGACTATGCATGGCTTCTAGGAAAGCAGAAAATAGAAAGCAGTAAACACATAGCTTCGGGACTGCGAGGTCAAGGGCGACCACCAAGCGGAGCCTTTTGGCCATCGGTCAACACATAGGTTGGGAGAAGGGTCCCCAACCCCAAACACCCTCTAATAAATTGTTTACAACTAAAAGAAGTTCTTTACGTGATTGAGTCCCAAATTTCTTAATTTCTCCCAAAAGACCCTTTAACCAAAGTAACATAATGATGTGCTCATTTTTAGCTGTCATAAAAACGGGAAATTTTGGTCATGCTTTTTCAAACCTCAAGATTGTAGCTTTCCCTTATTACACCAAACAAAGGAAAGCAATGGCAGAGGAAAATGTGGATGTTGTTGGGCAATGGCAGCAAATAGCTATGGCCACTTCACTTCACACATCAGTCATCACATGAGAAAAAAACCCACAAAGCAAAAATTCACACGCTTTCCAATTTTATGGTTTCTTTGTTTATCAAACAAAATTATAATTCTCCGATATGTGTATGTACATATTTTAGTCAGCCCCGATAGTTTCTCCCAAAAATAGAGAAGAAAAAAGACGCGGACAGCTTCTTCAATTACGGACCCAGCATTAACATTCTCATAATGTCATTTCTCTTCCCCATTTTCTTTTTCTCATTCTCTTTTTGCCCATCTGTCTCCAACCCCATGTAGAAAACTCATCGGGCCGGGATTAATTTTATGAAACTAGGAGGCGCCGGGATCTGCATTTCTTGATGACTGCTGCCGGAAGGTGCATTCTTTTTCTGCATTTGATCGATTCCCTCTTCGTTTTTATGAATTTTATGGTTCCTGGGCAGGGAACGTTTTCGTAAACAATGTTTCCTCGTTGTTGAAATTGGAATTTATTTTTTAAAATTGTAGGATTGATGCGCTTCTTTGTTTAAGATGTCTTTGGATTGCATTGACATTGCTTATGATCCATGGAATTGCTATTTGCTCCTTTTCCTGTTTGATTATGTAACTTTGTGATTTTGATGTGTAGGATTTGGTTGGATTTGTGTTGATTGAATTCAGTGAGGAATACTTTGGGAAGAAAAAAATTGGAGATTGGTTTGGTGGGAGGGCCTGCTTTTTATGAATCTGGTGAAAAAAAGAACAAAGGAAGGTGTAAAAAGAATATAGAAGGTGTTAATCATTGTGTTGTTTGGGTAGCAGTAGAAGGGGCGAGCAATGTTGCCTAAAGGCGGAGACCATCATCAAACGGTCTCATTATCGGTGTTGTTAAAGCGGGAATCGGCCAATGAGAAGATCGAAAAGCCCGAGATAACTTATGGCCAGGCGAGCCAGAGCAAGAAAGGCGAGGACTTTACTTTTGTTAAGACTGAATGCAATCGTGTGTTGGGCGATGGAGTCGCCACATTTTCGGCCTTCGCGGTACGATCACATTGTCCTCCTCCTTTTTTTTTTTTTTCTTTTTTCAAACGCCTGTTTATGCAAATTCTATGAGTTGCTGTTGTGTAATTTGTCTTTATGTTGTTGCATTGCATATAGATTTTAGTTTTTAGACCAGTTTGTGAATGAGTTTGAGTGGTTGGATTGGATGCCTTCATGAACAAAGTGTGCAAAATAGAACAAGTTATTTTGGTGTAATAATGGAAGTTTGTTACTTATCCACTCATGAATTAACAGTGACTGTGAATTGTTAAGTAGTTACTTCTGACGGATTCTGTTCTCTACCAAATTCTTCATTACAGTTGTTTGATGGTCACAATGGATCTGGGGCAGCTATATATTCCAAGGAGAATCTCTTGACCAATATCTTGAGTGCTATTCCTGCAGATCTTAACAATGATGAGTGGCTCTCTGCTTTGCCTAGGGCTTTGGTTGCCGGGTTTGTGAAAACAGATAAAGATTTTCAACAGATAGGTAAATCCAGCTTTTGTATCGATTTGCTTTAAGTCGAATACGTGTTCCTTAATGTAATCAACATTAGCTTTTTATCATAGTGCTCTCCAACTTGAAACATGACATGATAAGTTTAACATACCAAAATTTTATGATGTAGCTCATGTACCTTACTTTTTATTAATTGAAGTGCAGTGAATTTAATTTGCTATAGTTGTGTTGGTTATTCGTTCGATTATTTATTAGCTGACGATCTTTTAGCCCCTAATTAAATGCTTTGAGTATGTCTGATTTTGTCCCTCCTTTTTCTGTATGCATTCGGGCTGCATTACTCTAGGCCATCTATTTGGTCTTTCAGCCATTGTATCAACCTCTACAGTTCATTACTTGATTCATTCTAGTTTCGCACTTAAATTTATTATTTGAATTGGTTGTGGCCAGCACAAACTTCAGGAACAACTGTGACCTTTGTAATAGTTGAGGGATGGGTCTTAACTGTCGCGTCTGTTGGTGATTCGCGTTGTGTGCTTGAATCTGCTGAAGGAGATATATATTATCTATCCGCTGATCACAGACTTGAATGCTCTGAAGAAGAGTAAGCAATCTTTTCGCATGGTACATTACAAGGACATTGCTTTTGCAATATGGTTTTTGAGTTTCAAAATTGTTGATTGAACAGGAGGGAACGCATTACTTCCAGTGGTGGTGAGGTCGGACGGCTTAATACTGGCGGAGGCACTGAGGTACTTCCACCTTATTTCGGTTCCATTTTACTGAATATATTGTCTGGTTCATCAAATCCGACATTTCCTTTGCAAAAGGATTCATAATGTGTAGTGTACTCATCTTTTACCAAGTGTTTCGCATCTATCCATCAAATCTACCAATTCAAATTTTTGTTTCAATCTTGTGCTGTGGCAACAATTGTAGATTGGTCCCTTGAGGTGTTGGCCGGGTGGGTTGTGCCTTTCTCGATCCATTGGAGATATGGATGTCGGGGAATTCATAGTTCCCGTGCCTTATGTAAAGCAAGTAAAGGTTTGTTTCTTGCCATTAAACCAACTCAGTTCCTTGCCTTCTCCATTCTTATTTCTTTCATCTGCATCTGTGCTATTGAAGCTATTATTGGTGAAGTGCATGACTTATGTTTGTATCTTTAACCTGAAATTATTTGCACTTATCTGCTTGTAGCTATCATCGGGCGGTGGAAGGATTATTATTTCTAGCGATGGCGTTTGGGATGCGTTGTCTCCAGAAACAGCGTTTGAGTGTTGTCGGGGGATGGCACCTGATGCTGCAGCATCACAGATCGTGAAGGTAACACTCATGGCATTTGATTGATAGGCCCCTCTCAATTCAGTAGTCGAGTCCTACTACTAGTTAGCTAATGCAAGAACTTATTACTCCTGTTCTTGCAGGAAGCCGTACAGGTTAAAGGTCTTCGAGATGACACAACCTGTATTGTAGTAGACATACTACCACCAGAGAAACCTGAACCTCCAAAACATCATTCAAAGAGGTCAGGAAAAGGCGTCTTTAAGGCGATGTTTCGCAGGAAGTCTTCAGAATCTTCTTCTCATGCCAGCAAGGACGAGCACCCCGAGCCAGATGTCGTTGAGGAAATCTTTGAGGAAGGATCCGCTTCACTCACAGACAGGTTTGATGCGCTCTAAATTTATACTATAATGATTCCTTGTTGGCATCGGTTTTTGCTTTAATTCGTGACATTTTTTTCTTGCAGGCTGGATTCAAAGTACCCGATCTGCAACATGTTCAAGCTATTCATGTGCGCGATATGCCAAGTAGAAATACAGCCCGGGGAAGGTATATCAGTACACACGGGAACAACGGATTTCAGGAAACTACGAGCTTGGGATGGCCCTTTCCTCTGCCAGAGCTGCCAAGAAAAGAAAGAGGCCATGGAAGGGAAGAGACCTTCAGGAGGTTCGTATACCCTTAACGCCCGAATGTACAATATACCTTCGATTACAAATGCAGAACTCATTCAAATGAATCCATTGCCTTTTTTATTTCTGTATCCTTGCTCAGTTGAAAGATACAGTAGTGGAAGCGAATAGCCATCTTGTCGATTCATCCATCGGAGACTCTACTTGTGTTGCATAACCATTCCTTACTGTGTGTCTGGCACAACGGATTCTGTTCCCGGTACATATGCAGACACCAGGAGGATGGCCAATCGTCGAGGAATTTTCAAGCCTCGTCCCGACTCTGAACGTATCTGTTCTCAAAGATGTCTTAGTCTTGTTACATAATACAGAACATAACACATTCATTGTTCCCTTGGAAGGAGCTAACAAAGAGAGAAAGAACACTCAATTGTATTCTTATTAGTAGTAGTATTATTTTTCTGTGCATAAATGTCTCTAGAATTGTTCTTGTTTGGGCCTTGGGGGCAACATTAGTTTATGTAATCTAACATTGTTCTGTTCTTCCAGTTTTGGCTTCAAAGGAAGAATCACTGTCAAAATGACAGCAAGTGTGTTCATTCATTTCCCCCCCTCTTAAATTGAATGGAAGAAGACACACTGTCAAAGCCTATCCTACCTAAGTCTAAATAAAATGGTGTGTTGGAACTTCAAACCCAAAGTGGATGCACAAATGCCAGTGAAGTAGTAAGTTTTAGGAAATAGGGTTTTCAACCAAAGATTCTCCTTGAAATGGATGCTGGTCTGGACATGACTTCTCAACTCTACAGGCCTCAAATCAGAATCACTCTTAAACAAAGACATGAGGACAAATTTGTACCTTTCAAGCACAATGTATGATTTTTGTAATGTTTTACATTCCCAAAGGACATGAACAAACTAAATGAGGTCCCACCTTTTCCAGCCCCTGTATCTGTAAAATGCCCTTTACCAAGATATGTTTGGTCCATAAATTCCATTGGTAACAGATACACATACATACCTTACAGAAAGACAGTTTGTAACATTGAAGCCAAGTGTTCCTAGGAAAAGAAGAACCACCACCACCACCCATTATCATCCTTTATGCCCTTTTCCCTCAATTGTGAAAGTTTTTTTTTAAAAAAAACAGCACAAAGACAACAACAGAAGTTTCATGGAGAGACAGGATCAAGCACTGCTGGTGGACAGGCAAGATGAGAGGCAGACTGTGCAGCAAGTGATGCAGCAGGTACAACTCAGTCCAGCTGCTGCTCCTTCAGTTTCATCTTCTCCTTCTCATGATTTCTCCTTCACCATCTCCCTCCATCATCCCTCCGGCCCCGAACCACCGGTGAAAATCCCCGATAAGAACAAGCGTCCGCCTTTCGCCGTTGATTTGTCCCCCGCCGATGATATCTTCTTCCACGGCCACTTGCTGCCCCTCCACCTCCTCTCCCACCTCCCCGTCTCGCCGCGGTCGTCCACGAATTCGTTGGAGAGCTTCACTCTTCCTATAGACAAATTATTAGAATTCAACAAGGACGACGTCGACAACAACAACAACAGCAACAACAACGACGACAATATCGACTACGCTCCTCCGGTAAAAGATGATCACCACCGTGGTACTAGCATGGATGACAAAGAAAACAGCCTTGTGGAAGAGAAAGTGGGGAAGACAAGGATGAGGAAATCGAAATTCTCATCGTTATTCGGATTGCCAAGATGGAGAAAAGCAAGAGACGAGGAGGAGGAGGAGGAAGGGGAGAACACGAAGTCGAAATTCTTCGACATAAGGCAAGTGGTGAAGAGGTACGTGACAATGGTGAAGCCTTTTCTCGACTTGATCATAAACCGGAGAGGGAATGCGCGGCTCCACCGCCGCCGCCATCGCCGCCGCCGCCACGAGCCGCAGCAGCAGCAGCAGCAGCCGTATTCGTTTTCTGGGAACTTGCTGACGAGAGACAGGAAGGAGCTGCGAGGGAGAAGAGGCGAATACTCATCAGCGCCGGCATCGATCAAGACTTCCCGGACGAACAGCGGCCTGCTGGTTACAAGTGGAAGTGTTACCCCGACAAAAAATGACAGCTCCATGGAAGAACTGCAGGCTGCAATCCAAGCTGCCATTGCTCATTGCAAGAATACCCTGGCCAGTGAAGAACATCAAATCAGGCTTACATAGATAAATATATTTAATTTATCACACAAGCATGTATATGTATATGTTATATGTACCTACAGGTTTTCAATTCCCAGTGTGTATGTGGTGAAGATTTACTTAAAACCCATTGATCCTTCAATGTGTAAAGAATACTTGTGCCTCTTTCTTGATCAAAGAACTGAGATTTTTCATTTTATTTTATTTATTTTTATGGCAAATTGGGTTTAATTAATAGTAAAACACAAGTTGAATTTGAATCGGTATCAAACATGATTTATTTGTGATTATGAAGCTAATCAGCTCGATTTCAAGTGTTCAAATTGAAAATTAAGAGACTGATTAAGCTGAACTCTCGGCTTAGATCTAATAAAGATAGAAAATCTGAAACTAGTGATGAATAATGTAAGATGATTGAAATTTAGGACAGGATAGATAGATCACAGAGAGTCACAGATGATCTGAAGTCACTGTCTGAGGAGGTTCATATAAGCTTGTCCTGTAATATGACCGAGTCATCGCACACCCAAGTGATTATGTGAATGAATAAATAGAGGCCTATATATATACGTGCAATGTATACATATAGAGATAATAATAATACCTATGTACTATAATTAAGGTGCACATGACTTCCCAACTTTTACTTTAATGTCCTAATAACTCTACTTTTCTGAATTCAACGTTTGTATGTTAGTACAATTCTGACCACCAATACAATACACTTCAATATTTCCTTCAGGTATTTCCAATTCACTTTAATTTCGAGTACTGAGAAAGCCGCGACCACTTATGAAGTATAAAGCTGACATTTTTCCCTTTAGACTTAATTACTCACTCCATAGGAGGAGAGTATTATTTTTATTTTTTTTATAGTAGTAGTATATTTGACTACTCACATGTGATGGGGTCGAAGATTAGAGCGATCGAATCTATCTCAAGTTGTTTTTTTCCTCGTAAATGAATAAATGGGTTTTAATTTCAAGAAAATTAATTAATAAAATAAAAAGAAAGTGAAATAGGGACCACGCATTTTTTCTTTTGTGACACAGCCTAAAAAGGCGAGCAAAATAAATGGATATATCATACATTTTTGAAAGAGGGTTTTTTTTTTTTTTTATTTTTTTTTTTTTTTTTAACTACATTTTTGAAAGAGTTAAGAAAGAAAAAAGGCAAATGAGGATTGCATTTATTATTCCGGATTTCTTACCACTATATACATATGCAAAAGGATAGATGATACACAAGTCAAAATCATACGTGCATATGATGCCTGAAATGTTATTTTCAAGCAACTCGTGCGTGCATTGCACCTTTATAATATAATGTTTTATTCATTACTTTGTTCGCTTATGTACCAATAATTTAGTGCTTTCATTAATTGATTTTGTAGTTAAGTGCTTGTTTGATGGTGAACAGAATTTTATTTATTTTATTTTATTTTATTTTATTTTATTTTATTATTATTTTTTGTTTTGTGAAGTTATTACATGCATTACCATCCGATCCGAGGTAGCAAAGTGCTTACAGGCACGACATGACCATCGTCAAATTGTTGCTGGCCTTCCAGAAGTTAAATATTTGTTCCATTTAATTTAATTTGGGGATAAATATATATCCATATTTCCAATGTAAATCGTCAGAAATTAAAGTTTCTGCACCCCCTTTTTTGCCATATTTTCAGCACCACTGAAGAGTGAAAACTATATATATATATATATATATATATATATATATATATATATTATATATATATAAAAGAAGCTGAGTGGGTGAAAATCACCCATATTTCGTTCAGACATTAATTGGTCTCTGTTTCGACATATATAGCCTAATAACACGAATCACTCGTTCCCCAAGTTAGGCTAAACCTTTCATCAAGAGCTTGGGCATTATATATATATATATATATATATATATATATATATACTTTTCAATCAATTCTTGTGAAGTCCTTTGTTGGCCATCAACTCTTGTGGGTATTATATATAGAGACCTTTCATCAAGAGTTAGGCTATACCTAGATTGACATCTGTTAGTGGTGCCGTCCTTCGTTGTCAGTAGGTGAATGTGAATGTGGAAGTTTCCACTTACCTGTGTGTGCTATACTGTAGCAATTGTGGCTCACAAACCTCTATATATAGTTGGCCATCTTGCAATTGATAAGTCACCCTAGCAAAGACACAGACCAAGTATAGCAAAGAGTTTAAAATAACCCCTCTTGCCAGCTCTTGTTTTTTATAAGAGACCGTGACAGTTCCCTTAATGTGGGGGGCAATGTCAGCTCTTTGATAAAATAGAGAGTTTTGGCTCGGAGGGTTTTTTTATACTCTTGGGCTGTTTGTTTTGGTAGGTGTGTCTTTAGTGAGGAGTCAATTTGTTGAGTGAGTTTTGTGGGTTAGGAAATTATTGTCCAAACTCTTTTGTAATATTTACCCATCATAGTGAAAATTTATTTTTCCTTTTGCATGTGGATGTAGGTCGATTTGACCGAACCACGTAAATTCTCCGTGTTTTGTTTATTTTGCTGCATTTGGCTAATTTGGGTTATAGTTGTCCCAAATTGGGTGGAGACTTCTTCGACTATGCTCGGGATAGACCAATGTGGAGATTTGTAAGGGTGATGTGCCCCACACGGTGTTAGGTAGTGTTTTTTGGCACGTGATGGTAGGTGGGAATTAATTTTCCTTCCCACATCGAAAAACAAAGCCATCCCTGTCTTGTTTCGCTACTATAAATATAGGCTCTGCCTATTGAATGAAGTGCACCACAACCCCAATTATTTAGACAGAAAGGGCAAGAGTACAGACAGTGCCTTGTTAAATAAAAGGAGCATAAGCCAGCTCTCATTTTTTATAGGAGATAGTGACATTCCCTTAATATGGGGGGCCAATGACAGCTCTTTGATAAAATAGAGGGTTATGACTGATAGAGTTTCATACTCTTAGGGTGGTGTTTTGGTAGTTTCTTTTGTAAGAGGCCCTCATTTGTGAGTGGGTTTTGTGGGTCATGAAATTATTGTCAAAACCCTTTTTTGTAATATTTGCCCCTCATAGTGAAAATTTATTTCTCCTTTGTAACACCCCCGTTTTCCTACTCTTAGTTCCACAGCGGAAGCCTCAATTAGGAACCCGGGGTTGTTACCGCCACGCCTCTTAATTAAGCTCGCTTAGGCCTAGCCCTGGCTAACTTAATTAATTGGCGATAAGGCTAATTAAATAAAGTATTGTATATGGTTAAAATCACAACTTTATTCATTACAAAATATAATATATCAGAGTTTGCAAATTATGACGACTAAGGCTTGTCGCCCCCAAAGTAACTTGACATAGTATTTTAAAAATTTAAAAGTATAATTTAACTAATAATATAATATAATAGATATATAATTATATATGATTAAAGGGAATTTTGATACCCATGCCCGTGCCCATGCTTCTAGTCATCACCACATATGTCAAAACCTGAAAAGAGTGCACGCATAATTTATCAGCACACCGGCTGAGTAAATAAATCTATACTCGTTAGGACAAAATTCAAATATAATTGACTCAAGCAGTAAATAGCATGTCAAACCGTTAAAACTCTGATGCTCTGTTTCATGTAGCTCAACTATGACGTCTACACCCGGGGTATCTCATAGGACCTAGCATGCTTTCATAGTATACAAGAGCGACTCTCCCTTGCAACTAAAACTGACTGTGAGACCCTTGGCCTACACAATCCTCTTTTAATGCTCTTACGAAGATAACCCCAATTGGAGTATATCCCGTATAATATAATCTCAATAATTCACATGCCACATACTGGAAATATAATTTTCACATGCATGGCTTAGCCCAAAAATGTTTAAATTCATAACGGGGCATTTCCTCTGCATAAACTTACTTGCATGGATAATTCTAAAATTATTTAAAGCAATAGGGAATTAAACATGCAAAAATTAACATTAAGACAATACCCGCAGAATATAAATTTACTTACTATCTCCTCGAAGATAGCCTACTGAAACTTTGGATCAGCTACTACTTCCTGGGACTGCAACTACTCCAACACTTCCCTATATTACTACACTCACTATTAATTCTATCCCACTAATTTCTTTCTCCTCCTCTCCCTTAACCTAATCTCTCTCTATTTTTTTTTTCCCAGTCCTCACATGCACTGCATCATTGTATGTTTTGGTGTGAATTTCATCAGCCAAGGCCGGGGTATTTATAGGCAAACCTCATGTACTTATTATCAATTTTTTTATTATTTTATTTTCTTATTTTCATTATTATTTCTCTCAAATCTTGCATTATCTTGGATCTAGATTCTTCTTTACAAGCTTGCTGATGCATTGCACACACGTCATATCCATTATCTCTTCTACAATTTTATCATCACTATATGTACCAATTATTGGTACATGCGTTATTATTTTATTATTTTTTATTTATTTATTTATTTATTTTTGTTATTCATTTCTAGATCCTTCTATCTTGCATGTCTTCTCATGACTAATCCTTAATATTAGCCCCCCATTCTCTCGTTTGTTTGTCTCTTTTTTTTTTTTAAATTTTAATATTATCAATATTATTACTTTTATTATTATGTACTATGTATTATACCAATTTATGGAGATATCCCACTTGGCCATGCCTGCATTTCTTATACAAAAATAATTGGTGTATGTTCCCTTAATTTATCAATTTATCAATCTACTCATTTATTTATCTTTATTTATTTATTATTTTATAATAATTGCTCAATTTTAAGTACATATATATTTATCCATCAGTATTTACTAATTGCTATTATTATTATTATTATTATTATTATTATTATTATTATTATTGGATCTCTTTTATCATTCTTGTCCCTCTCAAATTTGCATGCATGTACCATGCATGCACATAATTGGTGCCACACATCTTATCATTTTTACTTATTTATTATATTTTCATCATTTATCTTTATTCTCAAATCTTATTTTCTTACTTGCTCCCCAAGTGCATTTTATCTCATTCTCATCTCCTTATTTTATTTTATTTTTATATATTATTATTATTTTATCTATTTTATTAGTTTGAATTCTCTACCTTGCTATGCACATTCAACATCATTATTGGTACATAGTACATCTAGTTTTTTTTTTATTTTTATTTTCTCTTTTTTTGTTTCTAATCTTTTTCTCTATTTTTTTTTTAAAAGATGTTAGAATCCTATTAATTAAAATATTACACAGTAGTTAATAAAACTTAAATTTTTCTCTTCCAAGTATTCATAACTTTTTCATACTAGAAAATACTTTACTAGCATTATTTATTTAACTTAGGGGAAATAATTCGTTTCTCATAACATTTCCCAAAATTGCAACTTAAGTTCTATTAAATTTTAATCTATACTAGACAATATTTCAATTAACTATCTCTTTCTTTAAATAAAATATTATAGCTAAGTTACTGGGTATTACAATCTATCCTCCTTAAAGACAAACTTCGTCCTCGAAGTTTATTCAAATCGAACAAAAGTAGGGAAAAATAAAGCAAAAATATTTTCATAGTAAAACTTTTCTAACCTCTACTTAGCTGGGCTATGACATCCTCCCTCACTTGGTTTCACAGCTATGTCCCCATAGCTGTATCGGGCTGAAGGAACAACTCTGGATATTTAGCTTGTATTTCGTCTTCAGTTTCCCATGTGGCATCATTCTCATCATGGTTAGACCATTGTATCTTGACCATGCGAGTAACCTTGCGTCGCGTCGCTCGCTCTTTTGTATCCAAGATTTTGACCGGTCTTTCCTCGTAAGTAAGATCCTCGTCAAGCTCGATAAGGTCTGGTTGAACAACCCTTTTTGGATCATGCTGATATTTCTTAAGTTGTGACACATGGAATACGTTATGGACTCGAGACAACTCATCTGGTAAGTCCAATCGGTATGCCAAGGTACCAACTCGGGCGATAATGTCAAAGGGTCCGATATAACGGGGACTTAACTTACCTCGTTTTCCGAACCGCATTACCCCCTTCATGGGCGATACTTTGTGCAAAACTCTGTCGCCGACCTCGTATGCACCATCCCGTCTTTTTTGATCAGCATACGTCTTTTGTCGATCTTGAGCAGCTTTCATCTTAAGTCGAATCTGCTCCACTATTTTCATTGTTTCCTCAATCAGTTGTGGCCCTACGGGAATTGGATTTTCGCTTTTAGTCCAACAAAGTGGACTTCGACATTTCCTACCATATAATGCCTCAAATGGGGCCATGCCAATGCTAGCATGATAGCTATTATTATAGCTAAATTCTATAAGTGGTAGGTAGTTTTCCCAACTCCCCTTGAAATCCAAAACACAAGCTCTTAACATGTCTTCAAGTGTCTGGATTGTCCTTTCGGTTTGTCCATCGGTTGTTGGATGAAACGCCGTACTCATTTTTATCTTCGTGCCAAAAGCCTCTTGGAGTTTCGTCCAAAATGTAGAGACAAATCGGCTATCTCGATCTGAGACAATATCTTGGGGAATTCCATGTCTTCGGACCACATTTTCAATATAAGATCTTGCTAGTTGATCCATACTCCATGTCTCCTTCATGGGTATGAATATGGCAGCCTTAGTTAATCGATCTACGATTACCCAGATCTTATCATTGCCTTTGGGTGTCTTTGGCAATCCTGACACAAAGTCCATGGAAATACTATCCCACTTCCATTCTGGAACTTCTAGGGGTTTTACCAACCCAAGTGGTTTCTTTCGATCTGCCTTGACCTTCTGACATGTCGGACATTTTTCCACAAATGCTGCTACCTCTCGCTTCATTCGTGGCCACCAAAAGATCTTACTCAAGTCTTTGTATAACTTATCTCCACCAGGATGTACAGAATAGGGAGTTTCGTGGCCCTCTTCCAGTACGCGTCTTTTCAGATCCTCGCAAGCCTTAGGCACGCACCATCGACCTTTAAATCGAATGCTGCCATCATCATGGACTTGGAAACCTATAGCTCCACCCTGAGCTATTTTTGTCTTAATTCTTTCTAATTTGACATCACCAGGTTGTCCTTCCCGAATTTCGTCAAATATAGTTGGTTGTATAGTCATGGCACGCATCAGTTGAGAAGGAGTACCTTTGTGTACCAATTCAATACCTAGTCGTGCCAATTCCATATACAACTCTGGTGGCAAAATTCTCATGTTATCCAGGGTTCTTGACTTTCGACTTAGTGCATCGGCCACCTTATTGGCTTTACCCTCATGATAGGTGATACCTAAGTCGTAGTCTTTCATTAACTCCAACCATCGTCTCTGACGCATGTTGAGCTCCTTTTGAGTGTATATATACTTCAGACTTTTATGGTCTGTATATATCTTACAACTTCGCCCATACAGGTAATGTCTCCATATCTTTAGGGCAAAGACAACTGCAGCCAGCTCTAAATCATGAGTTGGGTAATTCTCCTCATGTGGCTTTAGTTGTCGAGAAGCATATGCTATAACCTTTCCCTGCTGCATTAGCACGCATCCTAATCCAAATTTTGAAGCATCGCTGTAAACTTCAAAATTTCCATCTTCAGTGGGTAAGTTTAGTACTGGTGCCGTAGTTAACTTCTCCTTCAGAGTTCGAAACGCAACCTCACATTCGGGTGTCCAAATTACCTTGGATCCCTTCTTAAGATTTTGCGTCAAGGGTCGTGCAATCTTTGAGAAATCCTTAACAAACCTCCTATAGTAACCAGCTAAACCAAGAAAACTTCTTATCTCTGTTTGTGAGGTTGGTACAGGCCAGTCTTTTACTGCAGATACCTTTGCTGGGTCAACGGAAATCCCTTCTGCCGAGACGATATGACCAAGGAATGCGACTTTGTCTAGCCAGAAATCACATTTTGACAACTTAGCGTACAACTTGTGATTCCTTAAGGTCTGCAGCACTTGGTGTAAATGCTCTTCGTGTTTTCCCTTATCTTTGGAATAGACCAATATGTCGTCAATAAAGACAACCACGCACTTATCCAACAGTTCTCGGAAAATATTATTCATGAGACTCATGAATACTGCTGGGGCGTTGGTAAGTCCAAACGACATCACGGTGAACTCATAATGTCCATATCGTGTTCTAAATGCCGTTTTTGGGATATCTTCTTTAGCTATCCTTAGCTGGTGATATCCAGACCTCAGATCAATCTTCGAAAAGACCTTTGCTCCCTTGAGCTGATCGAATAAATCATCGATTCGTGGCAAAGGATATTTATTCTTGATAGTTACTTGGTTGAGACCTCTGTAATCAATGCAGAGTCTTAACCCTCCATCTTTCTTTCGTACAAATAGTACAGGTGCTCCCCATGGAGATGTACTTGGACGAATGTACCCCTTTTCTAAGAGGTCTTCAAGCTGTTCTCGCAACTCGTTCATTTCCGCTGGTGCCATCCGGTATGGAGCCTTTGATATAGGTTCGGTCCCTGGAACCAAATCGATCGTGAATTCTATCTCACGTTCGGGTGGCATTCCCGGAATATCACTTGGGAATACATCGGGATACTCCCTTACTATTGGGATATCGCTTATGTTTATCTCTTCTGCTTGCAGGTCCATGAAGTAGCAAAGGTAAAGGGGGTTCCCTTTTTTCACCAATGTTGCTAACTGCACTCTTGATACAATCTTCGTGGTTGGCTTCTTTGGCTCAGCATAGAAAGATACGCGCCTCCTATTAGTTCCATAAATTGTTATCTTTTGTTGGGAGCAGTTGATATTGGCTTGATGTCGAGTTAGCCAATCCATGCCTAAGATAACATCAAAATCTCGTAATTCAAATTCTACGAGATTTGCAAGGAACTCAACGTCACAAATGCGAATAGGGACTTTCTCATGACGTCTTGAACAGTTAACTATGGTTCCATTAGGCAATGAGATTCTTAGAGTTATTTCCTGGGGATTATCGAGTCCCAACTCGGGCAATCTAGTACGAGATATAAACGAACATGTAGCTCCAGAATCAAACAGAATGCGTACTTTAAAACCCTTAATTTCAAAAGTACCTTCGATCACATCCCCAGCACCTGGTAAGTCAGCTTGGTTCACCACGTTCAACTTTCCTTGATTTGGCCCACCTGGATTCTGTGGGTTTTTACCAACTATCCTTTGATTGTTGGGAAACGCAGGTCGTTGTCCTTGATTATTTCCACCAATATGAGGTCCTTGGGGACAATAATCTTCCTTTCGCAAGTCTGCTCGAATTCGGCTAGGATCGAGCCTTATGCGACAGTCTACCGCCTTGTGTCCCTTCATCCCACAGCGATAGCATTCTTCACCTTGAGGGCACTGATGCATAGTATGCTTCTTATTACAGCGACGACAGGGGGCTGGTATTGGTTCCCCATTTCGATTGGTCCGAACCACTGTATTATTCCAGTTATTCCTTTGAAAATACCTCCTTTGATTTGGACGGTTGTCCTGACCCTCTTCAACTTTCCTCTTTCCTTTGTCATGTGGTGCAGACTTTGAGCTTTCTCCTTTATGCTCATGTCCTTCTACCATCTCGACAGTCATAGCCCGATTATAGACTTTCTGCAGGCTAGTGAATTGCTTTCCTCCGAATGCCTTTCTTATATTCTTATTCAAGCCAAGCTCGAATTTTTGGGCTTTAGTCTGCTCAGTTGCCACCAAGTCTGGGGCAAACCTTAGAAGTTCTGTAAACTTAGCATAGTATTGCTGAACAGACCGATTACCCTGTTGAAGAGAAATGAACTCTCCATATTTGGCATTCTTGAGGCTAAGTGGGTAAAACTGTTCCCTCAAACTTTTCTGAAATTCTTCCCAAGTTACTTGGCGATTTTCTTGTGACCTCCACCAAGTGTTTGCAATGCCAGTTAGAAAGAAGGTAGCCACTCCCACCTTTCTTTCATCTGGACACTCAACCGCTTCGAGTAGTTTTTCCAGAGATTCGATCCAACCTTCCAACTTGGCTGGATCTTCTTGTCCGGCATATCGAGGCGGTTGAAACTTATTAACGGCCTCGATAAAATCTCCTTGGGTCTCTCCTTGGCGTTCTCCTTTCTCTGCTTGTTTTTTAACTACTGCTCCAAGAGTGAGTAGCAGTTGCTCTATTTGTTGCTGACGATTGTCGTCGTCGGCCATACTTGCCTTAGAGTTATTGTTATCCCGTTCGTCCCTAAACGATATATGTTAGTCAGTCAGTCAATAAAAAAAACAAACCACACTATTTATTCATATCTAAAGGAAATACAATACCAAAACTGTCAGTCAAATACTTGCAACCTTCCGAGACTGACTAGGGTGTACTAAGTCATACAAACCTATTTACATACTAGGTATTCTTATGCTAGTCTAAGGCGCCCTACAGTTTTAATCCTTGATATTCCTGGTACGGCAGTTCTTGAACTTATGTCCTTTCTTTCCACAGCGGAAGCACTCCCCTTCGTTGGGGTATCGCCAAGTCAGGTGCCTGTTGCCGCATTCGAGGCAAGGTGCGGGGGTCGGATGTCCTCCAGGATTATCCCGATCTTCGATCAGTACATCGTTTTGCATCCGCAAATTCTCCAGGCGAATCTCTTGGTCCGTTGATATCCCCTCGTAATATTTAACCATGATCTTGAGTTCTCTTATTTCTTTATTCTTTCGAGACATCTCTTCTTCGGTCCATCGGACGTAGTCCTTTTCATAAAGTAGTTCGCTTCTTAGGTTCTGCACCTCCTCTTGCATACAGCTCCAGTCTTCCATTATTCCTTTCCCTTTTTCTTCAGAGATGCCCATCTGTAGGTAACATTCTTAAGAGATAGGACAAGTAATATTAGATATTTTTAAGTCTATTTTACTTCATACTAAGTCTCGCATTCTAAAACTAAAGCTCTATCCTATTACCGTATGTCTATTAGATTTCCTAACTTTAATCTAATATATATTTATTAATATTTTTATTATTATTATTATTTTTTTTAAAAAATTATTTTAAGTTTTTTTTTTTTTTAATACAAGATGAAGGTGATATAAAAACCAGACAAACTTCATTCTATAGTTCCGACTTGGATACAACACACCAAAATTTCCAAGCTTTTAGATAGTTATAACTTTTATTACTACTATACTACTAGTAAATAAAAGATATGCTAAACATAAGCGTCATGAGGAGGGCTGGAAGGATGGTACTCGGGAGACGGTGTACGCTGGCAGACAACATCTGTATCCTCCTCAGGGTCATCCTCCGTACTGCTTTCACTGGCATGCTCACCCTGGGCTGATGATCCCGGATGACGGCAGAGGTCTCTGTAGAACTTTTTAACTTTATGCCCTTTTTCTCTCCATGTATGCAATCTTTTTGTTCAAGCGCCCAATGGTGCCTAGATGGAGTTTGACTTGGTCCTTCGTATCCTTCAACTCCTCCTTGAGATCAAATATCTCTTCCACCTGCTCAGCGCACAGAGTGTCGAGTTCTTCCTTTTCTGCTTCGACTAAAACCCTTCTATTATACTCGTCCTTATATTTATTATCAAGTTCTAGCTCTTGGGTTATGTGCGTTGCCGCCTCCACCGCTAATCGATTTCTTAGCCGGTCATTCTTTGCACTAAGGCGATTTGCTCTTGCACGCTCCTGTCTACTGGTTTTTATCACTTCTCGTACCAAATCAGGAACTAACTCAACTATTCTATCGTTATCTCCCATCTAGCAAACAAGTCATCATAAATAATTGCAAATATTAAACATAATAATTGCATAAATGTGCCTAATCCCAGTGCATTGTGTCCCATCCCAAAATATGCAAAATTTTCTTTTCCCTATATTTTCTTTTCAAAAACTCATTTTCTTGGGTGCTCTGATACCACCCTGTAACACCCCCGTTTTCCTACTCTTAGTTCCACAGCGGAAGCCTCAATTAGGAACCCGGGGTTGTTACCGCCACGTCTCTTAATTAAGCTTGCTTAGGCCAAGCCCTGGCTAACTTAATTAATTGGCGATAAGGCTAATTAAATAAAGTATTGTATATGGTTAAAATCACAACTTTATTCATTACAAAATATAATATATCAGAGTTTGCAAATTATGACGACTAAGGCTTGTCGCCCCCAAAGTAACTTGACATAGTATTTTAAAAATTTAAAAGTATAATTTAACTAATAATATAATATAATAGATATATAATTATATATGATTAAAGGGAATTTTGATACCCATGCCCGTGCCCATGCTTCTAGTCATCACCACATATGTCAAAACCTGAAAAGAGTGCACGCATAATTTATCAGCACACCGGCTGAGTAAATAAATCTATACTCGTTAGGACAAAATTCAAATATAATTGACTCAAGCAGTAAATAGCATGTCAAACCGTTAAAACTCTGATTCTCTGTTTCATGTAGCTCAACTATGACGTCTACACTCGGGGTATCTCATAGGACCTAGCATGCTTTCATAGTATACAAGAGCGGCCCTCCCTTGCAACTAAAACTGACCGTGAGACCCTTGGCCTACACAATCATCTTTTAATGCTCTTACGAAGATAACCCCAATTGGAGTATATCCCGTATAATATAATCTCAATAATTCACATGCCACATACTGGAAATATAATTTTCACATGCATGGCTTAGCCCAAAAATGTTTAAATTCATAATGGGGCATTTCCTCTGCATAAACTTACTTGCATGGATAATTCTAAAATTATTTAAAGCAATAGGGAATTAAACATGCAAAAATTAACATTAAGACAATACCCGCAGAATATAAATTTACTTACTATCTCCTCGAAGATAGCCTACTGAAACTTTGGATCTGCTACTACTTCCTGGGACTGCAACTACTCCAACACTTCCCTATATTACTACACTCACTATTAATTCTATCCCACTAATTTCTTTCTCCTCCTCTCCCTTAACCTAATCTCTCTCTATTTTTTTTCTCAGTCCTCACATGCACTGCATCATTGTATGTTTTGGTGTGAATTTCATCAGCCAAGCCGAGTATTTATAGGCAAACCTCATGTACTTATTATCAATTTATTTATTATTTTATTTTCTTATTTTCATTATTATTTCTCTCAAATCTTGCATTATCTTGGATCTAGATTCTTCTTTACAAGCTTGCTGATGCATTGCACACACGTCATATCCATTATCTCTTCTACAATTTTATCATCACTATATGTACCAATTATTGGTACATGCGTTTTTATTTTTTTATTTTTTATTTATTTATTTATTTATTTATTTATTTTTGTTATTCATTTCTAGATCCTTCTATCTTGCATGTCTTCTCATGACTAATCCTTAATATTAGCCCCCCCTCTCTCGTTTGTTTGTCTCTTTTTTTTTTTTAAATTTTAATATTATCAATATTATTACTTTTATTATTATGTACTATGTATTATACCAATTTATGGAGATATCCCACTTGGCCATGCCTGCATTTCTTATACAAAAATAATTGGTGTATGTTCCCTTAATTTATCAATTTATCAATCTACTCATTTATTTATCTTTATTTATTTATTATTTTATAATAATTGCTCAATTTTAAGTACATATATATTTATCCATCACTATTTACTAATTGCTATTATTATTATTATTATTATTATTATTATTATTATTATTATTATTATTGGATCTCTTTTATCATTCTTGTCCCTCTCAAAATTGCATGCATGTACCATGCATGCACATAATTGGTGCCACACATCTTATCATTTTTATTTATTTATTATATTTTCATCATTTATCTTTATTCTCAAATCTTATTTTCTTACTTGCTCCCCAAGTGCATTTTATCTCATTCTCATCTCCTTATTTTATTTTATTTTTATATATTATTATTATTTTATCTATTTTATTAGTTTGAATTCTCTACCTTGCTATGCACATTCAACATCATTATTGGTACATAGTACATCTAGTTTTTTTTTTTAATTTTTATTTTCTCTTTTTTTTGTTTCTAATCTTTTTCTCTATTTTTATTTTTTTTAAAGATGTTAGAATCCCTATTAATTAAAATATTACACAGTAGTTAATAAAACTTAAATTTTTCTCTTCCAAGTATTCATAACTTTTTCATACTAGAAAATACTTTACTAGCATTATTTATTTAACTTAGGGGAAATAATTCGTTTCTCATAACATTTCCCAAAATTGCAACTTAAGTTCTATTAAATTTTAATCTATACTAGACAATATTTCAATTAACTATCTCTTTCTTTAAATAAAATATTATAGCTAAGTTACTGGGTATTACATCCTTTTGCCTGTGGATGTATGTCAATTTGACCAAACCGCGTAAATTCCGTGTTTGTTTATTTTGCTGCATTTGGCTAATTTGAGTTTCCGATGTCCCAAATTGGATTTGTTTTGAGGCACATTTCCGCAACAACATCTCCCGGAGATAGTTCATAAAGTCTCTTTTTTCATGTCGAGATACTGGTACCATCCATACTAGGTAATTCCATTCATCGTAGTCCAGGGCATCTTTTCACGTTCGTACAAGTGGGACCGTGCATGTGAAAGTCACTCCACCCGGCGAACCTTCACACATAGGTCGGATGGACCAAACGGGATCACTAAATTTCCATGTCTTGCAATTTATTTTTGTTTAAAAATTCTGACATCTTGGTATCATCTCAACACCATGCTTGGCTGACATCTAAGAGCATGTTTGGAATGACTTTTTTCCAAGTGCTTTTGGCTTTTGCATCTGCCAAAAGCACTTTTGAAGAAAAAAGAGTGTTTGTTTTGGCTTTTTAGAAAAAGCAAAAGCACCTCGAAAAGCTGCAAAAGTGCTTCTGGGAAAAGCAGCCCAGGGGTGCTTCTCCTTAAAGCAGAAGCCAAAAGCACCTAGTAATGTGTGCAGAGTCATAAATGCCCCTATTAATTTATTTAAATTACACTATAAATATATACAATCATATATAAATAGCATATCATTTTTGGTAATTTACATGTTTCAAAAGCACTTTTCACTTTTCCACACCCAAACACACTTTTGAAAAAAAGCTGCTTTACAAACATTCCATCCAAACACAAAAGTTACTTGCTTCTGCTTTTGGCTTTCACTTCTGCTTCTGCTTTTGGCTTCTGCTTTTTTTAAAAGCCAATCCAAACGGGCCCTAAGAGGTTTTGTTCATGTAGAGATGGGAATTGTGTGTTTGTGTGCATGATTATTCCCTAATACTTTTAAATATGTTCAAAATTTAAGATAATTCAGTAATTAGATTGTCATGATCGAGGATAACATTTAGAAAAAAAAGGTAAAAACGTCCTTTATCTTTCCAAAAATTTCAAATCCGTCCTTTTTCTATTTTATTACCGATTTAGTCCGCTACAAATGCTAATTATGTTCAAATCAGTCCTTTTTTCACTAATTATATTCTAATTGCTGACGTGGCAAGGGTTTTAATTTAAACCTGACACGTGTGCATAATATTAGTCCTTTTTCTTTTATCTTTTGCCAATTCAGTCCTAAACTTTTATTTTGTTCTATTTAGTCCTCTACCCCAATCACTCATTTTTATATTAATTGGCCTCAAACCTTTCAAATTATTTCATTTTAGGCCCAGAACCTTAAATTTTTTATTATTACTAATACATTTATCAAATAAATGCACAACATACTTCCATAAATAAAATTAAACACCAAACCTCATATATTGGGTTCGACTGCTTTGTTATCGGGTCTTTCAAGTACCGGAATTTTACGGACTCTCTCTAATAACCACTCGACCGCAACCGATTGTTCATTGGTTTTGGTTTCCTTCAGTAACAATCAACAGAATCTTACTTTGCGTCCTACCTTAGGATGTAGCAATATTTGAGTAAATGATTTAACTTGAATTTTTGGAAGGTTATGGATACAGGAAGCTTTGGTTTTATTGAAAAATATTAATATTATTAAAAATATTAAAAAAATAGCCTGAATTTTATTGTCCACAAAGTATGATTGTGCTGATTGTTGCTGAAGGAAACCAGAACCAATGAACCATCGTTACGGTCGGGTGGTTAGAGAGAGTCCGTAAAATTCGGAACTTCAAAGACCCGGGTAACAAGGCGGTCAAACCCAATGTATGAGGTTTGGTATTTAATTTTATTTACGGAAGTATGTTGGGCATTTATTTGATAAATGTATTAGTAATAATAAAAAATTTAAGGTTCTGGGCCTAAAATGAAATAATTTGAAAGGTTTGAGGCCAATTAATATAAAAATGAGTGATTGGGGTAGAAGACTAAATAGAACAAAATAAAAGTTTAGGACTGAATTGGCAAAAGATAAAAGAAAAATGACTAATATTATGCACACGTGTCAGGTTTAAATTAAAACCCTTGCCACGTCAGCAATTAGAATATAATTAGTGAAAAAAGGACTGATTTGAACATAATTAGCATTTGTAGCGGACTAAATCGGTAATAAAATAGAAAAAGGACGGATTTGAAATTTTTGGAAAGATAAAGGACGTTTTTACCTTTTTTTTCCATAACATTTATAATACTCTTTTTTCATTCATATATAATGTACTAAAACTAGATTATATATATAACTTTTAATCAGAATGTAAGTTTTGATAAGAGGATTGAACTGATCGATATTCTCATCATATTACTCTTACCTACCAATAATTCTACATTAATTTATTTATTCACTATATTTTTGTTTATAGTTTTTCTTTTTTATTCATTCCGTCCCATTATTTATGTCTCATTTTCCTCTCTTGTTCGTACCGACACTTTTGTCACATTTCCATATTTGGAAATAATTAAATATATTAATTACAAAACCTACTCTCATCACACACATCGATAAATAAATTTATTAAAACTTTAAACCCACTATCATTGATAAATTCAAACATACAAATATCAAATCACATATAAATCAATTAAAAATTCAACCTCAATAAATACTACTCCTATATTAAATACTAACCATCCCCACATAAAATACCGTGTCCAAACATTTTGAGACACGGACGGAGGGAGTAATTTACAAGTTGTATATGTATATTAAACTTTTTAAAAAAATTGGTAGAAAATAAGGATGGATGAAAAATATAAATGAATAATAAAATAGAAAATTTATAACCTTTTCTTATATCATTTCTTTATTATTCATGACCCTAATACTATGGGCCGTGGGGTATATATTTGTGTGTGTGGTGTGTAATTGATCGATTGTATTTAGAGCTTTTTTTTTTTTTTTTTTTTTTTTTTTTTTTTTTTTTTAAGACAAAGACAAATGTGTCTGTTAATTGATTATCATCTCAGCAATAATTTGATAATAATGCTACATTGTAATCCATAATTGCCATAGCACATACTTCCTCTCTGTTTTCATATCTTTTTTACAGACCTATTTTTCATGCAGTCCAATGCACATTTTAAACCATTAATAACTCAAGTTCGGTACAAGTAAAAATTCTAAAAGTTTGATCTTTGAAAACTACACGACGAGACGAATCTAACAAGATCAAACTTGGCTATATTTTAACTTGTATAAGTATGATAAAACTTTAAATGAAAGTCTCTGTGTGAATAGTAACACATTATCAAACGTAAAAAATATTACGGAACGGAGGTAGTAAGTTTAATATGTTGATGGTAGGCCCAAAATTTCTTGGATGGCCCAAAAGTAAGACCCATATAATTTAAGCCCAAATATAATCCATTTGAAATCCAATGCAAGTTTCATTTCAAAGAGTCAAAGACCATAATGTATTAATGTTGATCAACTTCATTGGTAATCAAATGATTAATTCATATGGGATGAGGATTTAGCTCAAGTGGTTAAGTCCATTGGCTCGGAAGATTGGAGGATTTCCCTTTGTAATTTGTGTGACATAGGCTCCCACCACCCATTTCCAGGCCTTCAATGGCTCCTAAAAAAATGATTATTTTATATAAAATAAAATTAATTAATAGTGAGATAAGCGCAATCTTTGAAAGAATAAAGGGCGTCGGTACAAGACTCCTAATCTTGTGAGAAGTGCGAACGAAATCACCCCTTAAATTAAATAAAATCCATTTGGTTCAAATTCAATTTCTTATTCAAAATTAATTACTCCATCATAAATAATAATAATAATAAAATTAGATCCTGGGGTTGGTATATGCATTATGTAATTGGGCGTAGTTCTTTCTGGTTTGATGTGATCAGCAAACCAAAACTCCTCAAATTATGTTTTCCTAAACAAAATATGAATAAAAATATAGGAGCGGTTTGGGAAACCAATATTGTATACACAGTACGCTTCGCAAAGTTTTGGATGACTGAAAAGTAACGTGTGAATTGTGATTAACATGCAGAAGTTGACTGCCCAGCTATAATTTTTAAATTTTGTCCTTATTAATAGTGGAGTATAAATAAATTATTTTCAGCAACTAAGAAGCCAAAAAGAAAATTAAAATTAAAATTCCAATTATTTCCATGAAACATAATTTGGGATCCTTAAAGAATCCTCTCCCACTACCTGTAATAGGAGGAGTATGTCAATTTTTTAGTACCACAAATTTGTTTGTAACAAATATGGCAATGATGTTGCAGCAAGATTCAGTTAGACCACATATTCATTCTCACTGCACGTCTACTCAAACACAAATCTATGTATGATGTATCCATTATATTGAACTATTGAAGGGAGCCGTATAGTACTAATTTTTTTTTTTGCCCGAAAAGACAAAACGATCTCTGATTCGTAGCATTGATTCGTGCAAGAACCAGAAAAGTACCACGAACCAAGTGATTAATTAATAAAGGAGTATTAGTTTTGAACAAAAGGATGGTGGTTCGTATAGGGAACCAACTGGTTCGTACACGAACCATCATGGAGAGCAAGTTGGTTCCTTTAGGAACCAGCTGGTTGATGCACCCTAGAGGAACCAACCAACATGCTGGTTTTGTACACGAACCAACATCCTTTTATCCAAATCCAATGCTCTTTAAATTTTAATTAATTAATCACTTGGTTCGTGATACTTTTATGGTTCGTATACGAATTAGTGCTACAAATCAAGGACCGTTTTATCTTTTTGGGCAAAAAACTTATGATTTTTGACGTATGAGTCTAAAAGAGTTTGTCGGACACTGACAGGGCATCAGATTTTATTTCTTTCTTATAGTGAAAATAAATTCCAGCATTGCCCCAATCATTAAATTTGTAAGAAGATTGATCATTGAGATTATTTAATTTAATACATCAAGTAATTACAACATTCAAACATAACATTGCTAAAATTTCTTCACTTTCACCACACATCGTTGCCCAAAAAGTGTGGGACTTTTTCCCCAAAGTAATTTCTAGTCATTTATTATTGCTACATAATTTATCATTTTTCGGATCAGAGGCCAACATTATGTTCCTTAAAATGGGCCGAATTATAATTGGTAAACCAAATACTTCAACAATACATGTATTTACACCCAACAACTTAAATTATAAGTATGCATTTTTTTTAAACAATATAATGCTTGAGGTTTAGCTCATCTGACATCTCTCTATGTAAAGACAATAGTCAGTAGGCGGTGAGACATGGAGACAGAATAAATTAGATGGATAAAAAACTAACCATTTCCCACACGATTTCACTGAATCATTTGTTTAACTCAGACCATTTAATTTGGACAAAAAATATAGTAAAATGTAGTGTTGTGCAAACCTGCAAATAGGACAAGGGCAGTTGTGGAATTATATACCTACACTTAGGTGTAGAAAAATTAAATGGCAGCCCCTCTGCTCTCTCACCATTTTATCCTCAAGGCAAGGAAAATCCCAAACAACAGCACAACATACTTGTCTTGATATTTTTCCATTGATTAAATTCCCCCAACCAAAACTTCCCAATCTGTATCAAATACATGATCAGCCACTTTGCCTGATTTGTTGCCCTTTTTCAGAATACTGTAGTACTACTATATATATATATATATATATATTAAAATCTAATTGACTCATGCTGTGACAGTTTATTCATTTCTCTGTAAGAAACAATGGTGTTCAGGAAAATGATGAAGACTACATCTTCAAGAGCCATGATCATGAGAATCAACCTAGTTTTCTTGGCTTTTTTCTTTATACTTTACTCGATTCTCCTCCTCTGCCCGTCGGCCTCCGATTACCAGGCTTCTTCACTTGTTCGATGCTCGTTAAGGGAATGCCGTCATAAGGTAAGGTGAGGTAGCTACGTTGTTGGATTTTGCCAAATTTATGTAATGGCGATTGCGTTTAAAAGTTTGTGTCTTTAATTTGTATTATTACAAGATCGAAAATGGAGTAAAGATGAAATCGGTGTTGGAAGAGGAGGATAGGGCAGCCAGTTCGCGCAGGGAACTGATCAAAACAGAGAAGCCGAGTTTCCTGACGAGCATCGGGACGAACCTGAGGATCGGAACGGTTAACATGGACGATGAGGACATGTCCGAATGGAGTGCACATGGAGAGGTCATAACGGTGTCGTTTTCGCGAGTTTCTCCTTTATTGGAATGGAAGGATCTTTTCCCTGAATGGATTGACGAGGAAGAAGAAGAAGACAGCCCGTCGTGTCCCGAAATTCCAATGCCTGATTTTGACAGGGTCGGGCCGTTGGACATCGTCGTGGCGAAATTGCCGTGCAGGGAGGCGGAGGCCGCCGCCTGGAAACGCGACGTGGCCAGGCTCCAGGTGCATCTCATCGCGGCAAACCTGGCGGCGCGGCGGGGCAGGGGGGAATTGAAGGTTGTCTTGCTCGACAAATGCACGCCGATGATGGAAATTTTCCGGTGCGACGAAATGATCGGGAAGGAAGCGGATTGGTGGATTTACAGACCGGAATTGGGAAAATTGGAACAGAAGGTTTCCCTGCCCGTCGGGTCCTGTAATTTGGCCCTACCGCTACGGGGTAAGGATGTCGGCAAATCGCTGAGTGGAAAATCCGGTGGCGGCCGCCGGCGGGAGGCTTACGCCACCGTCCTCCATTCCTCGGAGGTCTACGTCTGTGGCGCAATAGTCCTGGCGCAGAGCCTGCTTCGGACAGGGACCCGCCGGGACCTGATCCTCCTGCTTGACGGGTCGGTTTCCGAATCCAAACGGGAGGCCCTGGCCCGGGCCGGGTGGAAGATCCTGTTTATTGACCGGATTCGGAACCCGAAGGCGGAGAGGAAATCGTACAATGAGTACAATTATAGCAAGTTCCGGCTATGGCAGCTGACGGATTACGACAAGATTGTTTTCATCGACTCCGATATCATCGTGCTGCGTAATTTGGACGTGCTGTTCGATTACCCGCAGATGTCGGCGACGGGCAACGATGGATGGATCTTCAATTCGGGGATAATGGTGATCGAGCCGTCGAATTGCACGTTCCGGACGCTGATGAGCCGCCGGGAGGAAATTGTGTCGTACAATGGCGGCGACCAGGGGTTTCTGAACGAGGTGTTCGTGTGGTGGCACCGGCTGCCTCGGCGCGTGAATTTCCTCAAGAATTTCTGGTCGAACACGTCCGGGGAGGTGGTCGTGAAGGAGAAGATGTTTGGGTCGGATCCGCCGGAGCTGTACTCGATCCATTACCTGGGGTCGAAGCCGTGGCTGTGTTACAGAGATTACGACTGTAATTGGGATGTGCCGGACCGGCGCGTGTACGCCAGCGACGTGGCACACGCAAGGTGGTGGCGCTTGCACGACGGCATGGAGGAGGGGCTGAAGGGGTTCTGCCGGCTGCCGGAGTGGCGGAAGAGGGAGCTTGAACAGGATCGAAAAAGGGCGGGAAAATTGGGGCTGAAGGATCGACATTGGAGGATTAACGTGACGGACCCAAGAAAATTTATTTGATTTTTTTTTAAACATCCATCTAGTTTAATTAAGTCATGCTTATAAACTAGTAAATATAGGATTTTACTATTAAGTAGAAAAATGACTATTTTCTGGTAATTTTTTAAATAAGTACTACCTCCGTTTCTTTTTAAGTGTTACGTTTCTCTTCTGCACGTTTGCCAATGCACATTTTAAACTATTAATAACTCAAATTCGGTACAAGTACAAATTCTAAAAATTTGATATTTAAAAACTACAAGATGAGACGAATCCAACAAGATCTCACTTAACTATATTTTATCTAGTATAACTATAAGAAAAATAGAAGTCAAAGTGCTTCAATGAACAGTAAAAAAAGTCAAAATGTAACATTTATTTAGAAACGGAGGGAGTACATGTTTATGGAGGATATTGAGTTTGCACTGCACACCGGTCTTGTAATAAATCGATAAATGCAAAATTTATTTTAGTAAATATTTTTATAAATGTACTGTACGTATATTGTCCTTTTTGCATGGAATTGTACCATATCTTTAGCGTAGGCCATGATTCATGATTATTATGATATAATAAGACACTAAAAATATGTTATTACATGTAGTATATTTCATTTGCTTTTTATGGACCCACCTGTCACGCGGGTCAATACACATTTTAAATCATTAATAACTCAAAATCGGTATATATAAAAATTCTAAAAGTTCCATATTAAAAAAAACTACTCCCTCCGTCCCAGCCAAGATGTCTGGTTTGACTTTTTGGCAATGTTCATTATTTAACTTTGACTCAATATTATTTCAAGTGTATTTTTGAAAAAAATAGTCAAGTTGGGTTTTGTTAGAATCGTATAATGATGTAGTTTTATAATATACTCCCTCCGTCCCAACTAAGATGTCTTATTTGATTTCTACACACAATCCAATGCACATTTTTAATCGTCAATATTTCAAAATATATACAAGTGAAAATTATGTAAAAAATATATTCTTAAACTACACGATTAGACGAATCTAACAAGACCGAACTCGACTATTTTTTTCAAATATATACTTACAATAATATTGAGTCAAAGTTGAACAATGAACAGTGTCAAAAAGTCAAACCAGACATCTCAAGTGGGACGGAGGGAGTATATTTTACATAATTTTTTTATTGTACATATTTTGAGATATTAACGATTGAAAAAGTGCATTGGATTGGGTGCAAAAATGAAACAAGACATCTTAAATGGGACAGAGGGAATACATTATGATACGAATCTAACAGATTCAACATGTAAGAAACATTCAACAACGGAGGTAGTATAACGCAATCATATTCATGGATGGCACTATGTCGGAATACTTTCCCAACCGTTTATTTGTTTACCTCCCAATTGATGTGTTCAAAAGTACACACATTGTTCAAAAAAAGTAGTAGAAAATTGAGGGTTTAAAGAATGTGATGCACCATATATAATGCACCCAATAAATTCAAGATTATCAACCCATTGCACTAATAGCAAAAATCCAGGTGACGATGGGTGATTGATTCGTTTTTGAGTTCTTAAAATTCATTGCAATTTATTGGCCAAATTAATGTCTTGGCGGATTCACTTTATTTCTCAATTTTCTTTTGCCATGGAATTGAAGATTGACCTATCTTTAATTTAATCCTCATCATGTTGGAAACACTTTATGTAGTCCTTGGACTAATTAAACGTATTAACGTATATGAATGGGTGGGTTGCCTGCGATGGAGGCAAAACCTATTATCTGATAGGCTATGAAGATTAATTCACTGTCCAGGTGGGCTAGAAATGATTTCACTTTACCAGCGGCTTGCCAAGTATGCGACATGGTATGGTGCGGACGTGCAGTGTTGATCATTTTCATCATCTAGCGGTTGAGATTATTTGTAGGGTTAGTTTCGTAATTCAGCGACCTGCAGGCATATACAACTAATTAGCGATGGAGTCTACACAATTCAACGACGCGACCTATGCAATTCAGCGACATTTTTATGTTCATCTCAGCGACGTTTGAAGTAGAGCTGTTTGAAGTTCATTGCAATTTTACACGCATCTCAGCAACAGAGCCTTCATAATTTAGCGACATGGCCTATTGAATTCAGCGACATGGTCTATGCAATTCAACGACATTATTTATTCATTTCAGCGACACAATTTTATACATTTCAGCCACATAGTTCTATGCATTTTAACGCATCTCAGCGACGGAGCCTACACAATTCAACGATGTGGCTTATGCAATTCAGCAACAATGCCAACACAATTCAGCGACAATGGTTGCGGACGTTGTCTGTACGTCCGCACCATCCCTTGTCCGCTATATGGTCACCTTATGAGTTGTCCTCTATTTTTTCTTAACAGCCTATATAGTTCAGGAAATGGATGGATGGTGAGAGTTGAGTTGGCCTCTATTGATTTTTCATCGAGAACAAATCTGGAGCTTATGATTTATCTGAGATCAATGCCTTCAATTTGATCAAATGTCAAAAGCTTTAAACTTTCTTTCGAGTTTGCTTGTAAAGCTCTTCCCTAAATTTAAATTTAAGCAATATTTTGTATCAAATTTATGATTGAGCTATTTATCTCTCTCTCTCTCTCTATGCTTTTAGTTAAATTGAATCTTTGTAGTATTATACTATCGATAGCATAAATCTCTCAAAATTGATTAGTCATATAAAATTCTAGAAAATGACATTGTTGACATATAATATAAAATATACTACAAAATTCATACATTTTTGCTTCTGATCATAGTAATTACTACAAATTACAAATATAGAAAAAGAGGAGAAGAAAAGACTATAATTAAAGGGTAAAATTCTCATAACAATTTCATTTGACCATATAAAATTAATTTAATTACTTTTACACGGTTGACCATTTTCCGTTGATTCGGACACAATGATGATGATTTTACCAATTCATCAAATTAAGTGAAATCAACTACCCTGATTGAACTTTTCTACATTAGTCATCATCCATCTCACTTTTCTGTGTTTGATGTTATCATGTTGATAAATTCAATTTATATAGACTAATACTTTTACCATTTGGCTATTATATAATACTCTCTCCATTTTCAAAAAAATTGAAATAGACCCACAGTGCACGCAGTCCAATGCATATTTTACACCATTAATAGCTCAATTTCGGTACAAGTAAAAATTCTAAAAGTTCGATATTTAAAAACTACTCGACGAGACGAATCTAACAAGATCCCACTTGACTATATTTTAACTTGTATAACTATAATAAAATTTTAAGTCAAAGTGCGTGTATGAATAGTGTCAAATTTACAAAAGTTTGGAAAACGGAGGGAGTACTATACTATATCTCTCTATAAAATTGTAATTTGAATATTTTATGACAAGATCGTGTTTGTCATTTCAACGACACCACAGCCATTTATCTCAAGTTAATAATTTCACATGCTAAGCTGATTAAAATTGTACTAGTACTTTCCTTTTTTCAATTGCAAGATTGGAATTTTATGGGAACGATTAATTAAATAAGTTGAGGAAGCTTCAACAAAACGATATAATGATTTGTTATTTTTTGTGAGAGACAAAGATATTTGGAGTAATGATGGGTGAATTGAAAAGGAGAAGTTAACCACTTGGATTTGTTGAGCAAACTATGTAATTTGGTGCACCAACCCACGAAATTATACTATTATTATTTTGCATAAATGTTTTGATTTAACCAAATTCACTAATCTCATATTGTCGGTATATCAATCGTGGATTCTATGCTCTTTACCATTTTTAATTAAAACATATCCAAAAAAAAATGTGGGGTTTTATTTCTTTTTCATTTTTATAAAGTATGCACCATTTAAGAAATAATGTTCGTTTTTTTTTTTTTTGTTTTTTTTGTTTTTTTTATTTTTATTTTTTTGCTGAACAACCTATACAAGCTAATAAATGGGCAGTGGGAGCTCATACCACATAAATTACAAAGAGGAAAAAAGGGAGGGATAGGGGGCCGGTGGGGAATCGAACCTTCCAACCTGCCAGCGAGGCATGTGTCACGGGGCGACCCGGCTCACACGTTGGAAGTCTAGGGACTTAACCACTTAGACTAATGGGGGTGTATTTGATTGAGAGTTTATAAGATTTTTATGGACTTTAAAAAGTTGATGGATTTAAAAAGTCCATAGACTCCACGTAGAGTTGACTGATTTATATAGAATCCATGAAGAGTCTTGAAGAGTCTGGCTGATTTTAGAGAGATTTTGTTTAGTTATATTTTTTAAGAGAATCCATTAAAATCTATAAAGAATTAAAATCCATAGACTGTTGAATACCTCTAGATTTTTTAAGACTTTTAAAAATCTGTATTGAATACCTCTAGATTTTTAAAGACTTTTTAAAATCTGTATTGAATACCTCTAGATTTTTAAAGACTTTTTAAAATCTAGATTGAATACACCCCAACTTTAGAAATCCAAAAAACTCCAACAGAGTCTTGATTGAATACACCCCACTTAAGTCGTCATCCCTCATGTTAGGTTTTGAATCAACATAAATAATAATTATGCATGTGCGTATTGCGAAATTATTTTATACATCAACATAAAATAATTAAGAGTCCGAACTTGCAGTGACATGGCAGGTACTGACAATAATCTTTTATGCCAGCCGCCAAAATTCCTCAACTTTTGTACCCGAAAAGGCATAAACACCCCTGGTTCGTGGTGTGGTTCGTCTACGAACCGGGTTAATAACCACGAACCATGGGATTAATTAGTAAAGGTGATTAAGGAAGCATGGTTCGTCGTCAAAGTTGTGGACCGGAGACGAACCGCTGCCATTGACGACGAACCATGGCCCCACGTGGCAATGTGGGTTCGTCTTTAGTCGACCATTACGCACGACGACCCACCCACAGACCACGCACCATGCCCTATTATTATTACTCATTAATTTTTATTATAAAATCAATTTAATCCAATCATATTTATTATTATTATTTTAATTAATACTCTTACAATGACAATATTTATTGTATTATAATTAATGAAGTATTATGGAAATATAATTATTTTAATTTTCCGTCTACAAATATTATAAAATCTATTATAACAAAATAATAATAATAAGTTTTATGTATTATTAATATTATATTGTTATTATTAATATTATCATTATTATTAATATTCTTTTACTATTGTTTGTATAATAATTATTATAATGTATTTATAGTTTTAATACTCCTAAATATTAAAATCTATTTATACTTCCTCCGTTCCTTTTTATTTGACATGGTAGGAGTTTTGTTACTGTGCATTGAGTAACTTTGATAGGACTTCATGTATACAGTTATATAGATGAAGAAATAGTCAAACCTTTTTAATAGTAATAAAATATTAATAATAATGATAATATTTATTCCATTGCAGTGCACCCACGCCGACGAGTCGAACACCATCACCATGGGTGCCTACTCTTACGTCTCGGAGCTCTGGAAGAAGAAGCAATCCGATGTCATGCGCTTCATACTTGGGGTTCGTTGTTGGGAGTATCGTCAGCTTCCCGCCGGCGTCCGCGTCACCCACCCTACTCGCCCCGACAAGGCAAGACGCCTCGGCTACAAGGCAAAACAGGGGTATGTGGTTTACCGTGTCCGTGTTAGACGTGGTGGAAGGAAGAGGCCAGTTCCAAAGGGGATTGTACATGGGAGGCCCACCAACCAGGGTGTTACTCAGCTGGGATTCCTGCGCAGCAAGAGTTCCGTGGTGGAGGAACGTGGTGGCAGGAAACGTGGGGGCATTAGGGTTCGTTGTTGGGAGTATCGTCAGCTTCCCGCCGGCTTCCGCGTCACCCACCCTACTCGCCCCGATAAGGCAGGACGCTTCGGCTACAAGGCAAAACAGGGGTATGTGGTTTACCGTGTCCGTGTTAGACGTGGTGGAAGGAAGAGGCCAGTTCCAAAGGGGATTGTAAATGGGAGGCCCACCAACCAGGGTGTTACTCAGCTGGAACTCCTGCGCAGCAAGAGTTCCGTGGTGGAGGAACGTGGTGGCAGGAAGCGTGGGGGCATTAGGGTTCGTTGTTGGGAGTACCGTCAGCTTCCCGCCGGCTTCCGCGTCACCCACCCTACTCGCCCCGATAAGGCAGGACGCTTCGGCTACAAGGCAAAACAGGGGTATGTGGTTTACCGTGTCCGTGTTAGACGTGGTGGAAGGAAGAGGCCAGTTCCAAAGGGGATTGTAAATGGGAGGCCCACCAACCAGGGTGTTACTCAGCTGGAACTCCTGCGCAGCAAGAGTTCCGTGGTGGAGGAACGTGGTGGCAGGAAGCGTGGGGGCATTAGGGTTCGTTGTTGGGAGTACCGTCAGCTTCCCGCCGGCTTCCGCGTCACCCACCCTACTCGCCCCGATAAGGCAGGACGCTTCGGCTACAAGGCAAAACAGGGGTACGTGGTTTACCGTGTCCGTGTTAGACGTGGTGGAAGGAAGAGGCCAGTTCCAAAGGGGATTGTACATGGGAGGCCCACCAACCAGGGTGTTACTCAGCTGGAATTCCTGCGCAGCAAGAGTTCCGTGGTGGAGGAACGTGGTGGCAGGAAACGTGGGGGCATTAGGGTTCGTTGTTGGGAGTACCGTCAGCTTCCCGCCGGCTTCCGCGTCACCCACCCTACTCGCCCCGATAAGGCAGGACGCTTCGGCTACAAGGCAAAACAGGGGTATGTGGTTTACCGTGTCCGTGTTAGACGTGGTGGAAGGAAGAGGCCAGTTCCAAAGGGGATTGTAAATGGGAGGCCCACCAACCAGGGTGTTACTCAGCTGGAACTCCTGCGCAGCAAGAGTTCCGTGGTGGAGGAACGTGGTGGCAGGAAGCGTGGGGGCATTAGGGTTCGTTGTTGGGAGTACCGTCAGCTTCCCGCCGGCTTCCGCGTCACCCACCCTACTCGCCCCGATAAGGCAGGACGCTTCGGCTACAAGGCAAAACAGGGGTACGTGGTTTACCGTGTCCGTGTTAGACGTGGTGGAAGGAAGAGGCCAGTTCCAAAGGGGATTGTACATGGGAGGCCCACCAACCAGGGTGTTACTCAGCTGGAATTCCTGCGCAGCAAGAGTTCCGTGGTGGAGGAACGTGGTGGCAGGAAACGTGGGGGCATTAGGGTTCATTGTTGGGAGTACCGTCAGCTTCCCGCCGGCGTCCGCGGCACCCACCCTACTCGCCCCGATAAGGCAAGACGTCTCGGCTACAAGGCAAAACAGGGGTATGTGGTTTACCGTGTCCGTGTTAGACGTGGTGGAAGGAGGAGGCCAATTCCAAAGGAGATTGTACATGGTAAGCAAAAATTATTATTATTATGAATAAATAATAGCAAAAATTTATACATTATTATTATTAATTTAATAATAGCAAAAATTATTTTGACTATATTTATTACTTTCTCTTTTGTTATAATAATAAATATTTTTGATTAATAATTTTCTCTAATAATATTGTAACAAACATAAAATAATTGTAACTATGAAAGGATTACATTATCATTAATAATTGTCTACTGAAAGGCGTCGTGTATGCCCAAATTTCAACTTGCCGCCACCCCATCCACCATCCCCTCCAGCTCTTTGAATCTGCAAGGCCATACTCAATGTCCCGAGAGGAGTAATATTTGGAATGTCATAGTCATCACATTCTTCATGATGCAGTTATTGTGCTTCCAATGACGGTCCTTACCAATGCCGCCCATGCCAAATGTTGTATTTTCCAATACCTTCCAATTTCTGATTCGGACAAAATTGATAGGCCATACTAAATGTTCCCGAAAGGAGTAATTTTTTTAATGTCACGACCGCAACAGTAACGTTGATGTTGTGACCGTGCTTACCGTTGATGCATGCCCAGTGTTTCACAACATCAACATTCACCATGATGTGGCGCTTGTGATTCCGAATGTGGCACTCTTACCTATACCTCCCATTCCACTGAAATGGAACTGCCGACTTACAACACTAACCTGCAGTTAAGCATCCAGAATATATAAATCATTAGAATGAATAATAATAATAATAATAATAATAATAATAATAATAATAATAATAATAATAATAATAATAATAATAATAATAATAATAATAATAATAATAAACCATTAGATTTGTTATGTGAAAAACTGTAAAATTACCTCTAGTGAATCATTGTTGGGAATTCATCCTAGTAGCTCAATTTAACTCCCTTCGTTGATTACTCTCTGCAGCCTTCTGCACCATATGCAACCAAAAGAAATGGTGCTATCTACGGTGCTGGTGGCTATGATGGGGACTGCAGAATTTTATCCTCTCGGAAAGCCGATTGTTCAAGCTCTGTGATGTAAGATTTGAGCTTGATGCACGTCCCGTGTTTAACCTGTCGCAACACGACCGTTGTGGGACAGGCTATACTCTTGCTACACGAAAGGAGTAATATTTGGAATGTCACGATCACTACATTCATCCTGATGTAGTGATTGTGCTTCCAATTAGGGTCATTACCAATGCCGCCCATTCCAAATACGTTCAAATGTTGTATCTCCAGCCACTGAAGTTGAACACCAAAACCCTGAATTGGAGGAGTCTTCTCAAATTGAAAGAGATTTGGAATTGCATAGATGCATGGACATAGGGTCCTCCATCTACCTATCCCCAACAGTTAAATTGAGGGGTAATACCACACACCAAGGCTTGCCCCTCTGAATGTTCTACGGTCCTAGTGCACCCGCTCCCATTTTGACCGGTAAGCAATGGGAGGTGGATCGAACCGTCGTCATTACCAATGCCGCCCAGGCCAATGTTGTTGTTACAAACGTGGCGACCATGTCCAAATGTTGTATTTGGGCAATACCTACAAGTAATCATTACAAAATAATATTAATAACGGCGATCAATACATTTTTGTAAAGTTAATGCTAATAATATGAATAGTAATAATGAAATTAATACGACTAATACCACTCTGGCCGCCTGAGTTTATATTGTGATCAATCCGCTGCTATCCTTTTCCCATGGCATCTCGCGATTTGGCCACTGAACCGCCCAATTTCCTTTGGAATGTCGTGTATGCCCAATTTTCAACTTGCCGCCTCCCCATCCACTATCTTCGGCAGCTCTTTGTATTCGTAGGTCATTCTCAACATTCCGAAAGGAGTAATATCCGGAATGTGACGACCGCAGCATTCACCCTGATGCGACGCTTGTGATTCCGAACGTGGCACTCTTACCTATACCTCCCATTCCCCTGAAGTGGAACTACGAAATGTCGACGTCCCATGTGGCAAAATTTACCCAATCTCCGAAATGACCTACAGTTATCATAGAAAACATTGTGCACAATATGATATTAGTACGCGGCCAAACAATAATAATAATAATAACAGTTAAGAAGACGCGCGCTAATTTTCTTTATCCAAAGGACATACTTATTTCTAGGTGGACACCACGCTAATGCTTGCCCCTCCTAGTGTGGTCATTCTGGACCTTCCACGGGGATAATGCCGACTTTAATTTTTCCTTTATGTCACTCCGATTATACTCTTACCTATACCTCCCATACCAACTGAAATCGATGTACGAACTTGCAACAGTAACCTGTAGTTGAACATACAAAATATCTAAGCTAATAGGCTTACTAATAATCGTAAAAACTGTGAACGAATATATAAGACAATAACGATAATAATAATAATAATGATTTGGAATGGTAATTACTGTTGTACCCATTGCATTTCTTCTCCCTATGTTCAACCTCTCTCAACCTCCCTACACAAAAGGAGTAAAATTTGGAATGTCGACTCATAGTGTTTCTTCTCCCGATGCCCCTTTATTATGTCGGGCCGTAATGTTTCTTCTCCCTATGCTCAACCTCTCTCAGCCGACTGCTCTCTTTCCTCCATCTCCCTATTCCCAACGGTTTCACGTGTTTCTACGTTTCCCCGTACACGCGTTGCCAAATCTATCTCTACAATAATTTTCTGAACGGACATTACCAATGCCGCCCAATCCAAGTGTGACGCGTGTGAGTCGAAGTGTAGCCATTACCAATGCCGCCCAGGCCAAAGTTGTCTTTTCGAATGCCGCTCATGTCCAATTGTTGTATTTGGACAATACCTACAGGTAAACATTACAAAATATTATTAATAATGGCGATCTAAAAAATTTAATCAATATTAATGCTAATAATATGAATAGTAATAATACGAAATCAGTCACAATAAATTATTGATAATATTATTATCAATATTATCAATAATTATCAATAATTATTAAAAAAAATTAACCATTATTATCAGTAATGGTAACTTATTACCATTATTGATAATGGTAAATTAATACTCATAATTTACCATTATTAATAAAAAAAATGATAAAAAATTACCCAACATTTTTATAATTAATAAAATAATTAGAATTAATAATTAATATATAATATTATTATCATTTTCAGAACTATTTAATAATTAATAATATGAAAAATTTGAGGCGGGTGCAAAACTATAGGGTTTAGGGTTTAGGGTTTAATTTTTAGGGTTTTAGGGCTTAGGGTTTAGGGTTTAGGGTTTACGGTTTAATTTTTAGGGTTTAGGGTTTAGGGTTTAGGGTTTAGGGTTTAAGGATAAGGGCGGAAATACCACTTTTTCAAAAAAATTGGGGAGGGGCGCGAAAATTGAGGGTGGGCCGTGTACGACCCATGTGGTTCGTGCACGACCCACGGGTTCGTACACGAACCGGCTGGGCCGTGCACGGCCCACCGGTTCGTATACCCGGGTTCGCGACTCATAAGTTCGCGAACCCACCTTTTTCCCCCACTTTCTCCTTTCTTTTCTTCTCTTCTCCACTTTCCCTTCGGCGGTTACTCCGGCGATTATCCGGCGATTTCTCGTGCAAAATGGACGACACCATTCCGGCGGATCTCTCGTGGGCATTGGGAGAGACGGAGGCGGGCAATGATGCGCGTGGGAGCCAGGCAGGCGGAGAGGGCGGCGGCAACGCGGGCGGGACCGAGCCATCTTCGGCCGCCGCGCCGCCGGCCAGGGAAGCGGCGGTGCTTCTGCCACCCTCCGGCAATGATCCCCGACGGGTTAGGCTTATTAGTATTTTTTAATTTTTTAATTTTTTGTTATACCATTACTTAATTATTTAATTGTGTGAATTTTGGTGAATTATTATTTTTATGTTTAATTGTGTTGATATTGTTGGATTAGCTTTCATGTATGTTCACGAGCTTCTGATTAATTGATCATTGTTAGTTTAGGGTTTAGGGTTTAGAGTTTTAATAATTTAATTGTGTGAATTTTGGTGAATTATTATTTTTATGTTTAATTGTGTTGATATTGTTGGATTAGCTTTTCATGTATGTTCACGAGCTTCTGATTAATTGATCATTGTTAGTTTAGGGTTTAGGGTTTAGAGTTTTAATAATTTAATTGTGTGAATTTTGGTGAATTATTATTTTTATGTTTAATTGTGTTGATATTGTTGGATTAGCTTTTCATGTATGTTCACGAGCTTCTGATTAATTGATCATTGTTAGTTTAGGGTTTAGGGTTTAGAGTTTTAATTATTTAATTGTGTGAATTTTGTTGAATTATTATTTTTATGTTTGATTATGTTGATATTGTTGGATTAGCTATTCATGTATGTTCACAATATTTTGATTAATTGATCATTGTTAGTTTAGGGTTTAGGGTGTTTGATGATGATATTGTGGTATTTTTTGTTAGTTTAATTGATCATTGATAGTTTAGAACTGAATTAATTGGCCGCGATCCTAAATATGGTCGAAAATCAACGGTTCGTTTGATTATTAATCTACTTAATTGTAAATAGTCATTATGTAACGAATTTTATAATAAAACTAGGTTTTTCACCCGTGCTCCGCGCACGGGTATTAATTTTTTTAATTTAATACAAACTAATATACTCGATTATTTTAAATATTCAATTAAATATTATATGTATAATTAAATATATTAATTATATAAATAGAAATACTCAATTTATTAATTACCACCCCTACTATTATTTTAATATTATTTTATTAAAATAGAAAACTTATTTTTATTATTTTAATATTCAATTTCTTATTTTTATTAAAATATAAATTGAAAATTTTGATGCATATTAATATTATAATATTATTAAAATAAAATGTTTAATTATTTAAGTATATTTGAAAATGTTTGATTAAATTAATAAAATGTTTGATAAATTAACACTACTATAATAATAATAATAATAAAGTGGTTGATTGGTGAATTGAGTGTTTAACGGGAGGATCAATCCTTTTTATAAATTATAGGGAGATTGGTGGTACGTGAGACAGGGTTGCCAGGGGTCTTCCCCTCACTTGGGCACCTACACGCGTCAGAGGACGCTTGTGCCGGAGATTGAGAGCGTACTTAGAGAGGCCGATCCTGACGGTTTGGAGGAGCTCCGCCGATCATGCTTCGGCCATTTGTTCCGACCGAGGTGGCATCGTGGCACCATTTCAGGGCTTGCCCTGAACGAGCTTTTGGCTCGGGAGGTAGTATTTCACCCCGTCCCGAAGGAGACGAAGGTGGTGGATTGGCATATGGGGAGCGACGATGAGGTTTGGTTTAGGGTTGGCGGCCGATTCATACGGTACGGGAGAGAGCAGCACGCGATTATGACAGGGCTCCGATTCACTGCGACTACAGATTTTCAGCTTTTTAGTCGGGACCCTTTACCGCCCGATAGTGCTGGGGCTAGGTACGCACGGGTTTTTAGGGAGCATACGACAAATTGGTGCCGGGATCAGTTTGCCACTGGGGGGGCGTTCAGGGATAGGCCCGGCGATGCCCTGAAGCTCGCGAGGGTGATAGTGGCCTTCCACATGATACTAGGGCACGATCCACAGGCGCGCACTCCTGATCCATGGATGTGGCGACTCGTGGAGGACACAGCGGCGTGGGAGGCCTTTCCGTGGGGACTCCTGTCATGGCAGGTTACGCGCGCGGGCATCAGACAGTACCCGAGGGCGAGGCTCGGGCACCGTGGCTCAGCGCATTTTTACGGTTGCAGCTACGCTCTTTGGGTAAGCTAACAACTCTTGCAAATGTTGTATATTTTTGTGTAGCCTTGATCACACTGTTATTGTGTTGATGTATTTAAATTTATGGCGTGTCAGGTGTGGGCGGTTGAGTCGATACCACAGCTGCATACGTGGACGCGGGTTAAGTTCATATCTGACCCGGAGGCACAGCGACCACGGATGACGAGGTGGGAGTTCGACGCAAAATGGTCGCAGCAGTCATGGGGCCAGGCGTTCGATTACGAGGTTAGTATGAGTAACTGTGTTTACCTTCCCTTCATTTATTTATTCTTTATTCATTCCATGCGCGAGATTACGAATTATAATTTTTTATTAATTCACTGCAGGATGTTCACATTGTTGAGATTCTGCCGGCGACCGATGTGGAGAGGCGCGAGCCTTATATGGCCGATGTGGATGCCCCTATCCCGCCGGGGTTAGTATGGATCCCGTTCCTCCAGCGCAAGCGTGCAGCAGCTGGGGGCAGTGGCGGCAGGAGGGTTCGGCGGAAGAAGGGTGGTGACCGGAGGCGACGTGGACGGGGCCGCGAGACATCGCCATCAGATGGGTCGGGCAGCAGTGGCTCCGACTCAGACGGGGGTCCCGAGCAGCAGGGGGGACCCGGCAGTGAGCCGCAGGGGGGTATACATTCACCCCGTCCACATGAGGGTGTTGATGCCGAGCCTCCACCACACGCCGCGAGTGTACCTCTTCAGCCTCCCGGTCGGGATGACCAGACATTATTGGCCGCGATCGCTGATATGGTCGCTCAGACAGAGCGGCGCTTGTTGGATGAGCAGGCTCGGCGGCAGGCAGAGTATGAGGGGCGGTTGCTTACCCTTTTGCAGCAGGCCGTGGCGTCCATCCGTCAGGAGCAGCAGCGGTCGGTGAAGGAAATGCGCGGAGAGGTACAGCGGTCGGTGAACGCATTCATGGAGAAGTACATGCGTTTTCGCGGCACAGCTGCCCCATCTTCGACAGTCCCGCCTGTCAGTGCGCCTACCGAGGGACTTCAGCCCTCGGATGAGAGGGTGGGTGCGGAGGGCCAGCCGGCTGGACCCGCTGCCGCAGGAGCAGCGACCGATGCTGACATGCAGCGCAGAGTTGCAGAGGTGGCAGCGGTCCGGCCTACCGTCGAGCGTGTGTCGTCTGAGTCGCGGGATGTGAGCGATTCACCGTCACGTCACGAGGCTGAGCCACACACGCCGCATACCAGTGGCGGTCCAGCTCACACGCCGATTTCACAGTCTGGTATGTCTTTGATTCTGTATTGTAATTTTTGCACAGTCCTTTATTATTACTATGTTTCTCGTTCACAATTTTATTTTTCTAACTGCGCTTACATACATTTTGATGCGCTGAACCGATGCAGGCGCTCCTTCAGCCAGTTCGCCGACACGGAGTGTCGAGCCAGTTCCCACTTGTGCCCCACAGCCAGGTATTAGTATGAATTTTTGGTTGCAATATTTTGTCCGGTTGTTGCAAATGATATATTTTGCACCTCGTTTGCTAATCCGTCGCATTACTGTTACCTGCATTTCGACCGCTAAAACTATGCAGGTATGCCTTCGCACAGTTCACCTAGAGGGGGTGGAACGGCAGGACCGAGTACGCATGTGCAGCCTGATGACACAGGTACGTGAACTAATCTATTTATCACCAAAATGAATTGTTTTTAATTAGTTGTCGTTATAGTGGCTTATAAGTAGTTGACTTGTTTTACCTCTTTTGTAGCCACACCTGTGCCTACCACTGGACCCCGGCTGTACCCACTCGGTCCCGACAGCATTGTGACCATACGCACCCCTGGTTCTGTGGACTCTGTCCAGTTCCGTAAGGGACGCCGCGGGCGCTTATCCCATAGATTGCTGAGCCCTTACCTACCCCTGGAGCGTAGGCGCGGTAATGCGGATCAGGCGGCATTTATCGCATACCGTGACGCCGAGGAAGCTGCCCCGTAAGTGTTTATGACAAAATTATTTACATTCATTCACCGCAATTACGTGTCTAATAGCTGCCCTTTTGTATAGTGTGAACGTCGGTTGGTGGCATCTAATAGGGCCCTCCTTTTTTAAGACCTGGTGTGACATCTTAAAATTCCTCGAGTCCGATGTAAGTCAATCTACATTTTTCATTTAGCTACATAAAAGTGACACCATGCTCGAAAACACATATTGACATTCCTGTTTCAGCACATCGATGCGTATCTTGGCATTCTCCAGTTTTCACCCGGCTGGCTGGGAGTACCGCCCCTTAGGGATTACAAGTACGCCATCATGGACGTCGACTTTCTGGTTCGTCTAGCTATGCCCATCTAGTAAGAATAATCTTTTGTATTGTTGCAAATTGATTATATAAGTTCATATTTCAATTTATTCCAATAGGACACACTGATACGCGAGTGTTGGGATGGCCTTCGGTCCCGGATGACCGACTCGCATACTGCATTCTTCAAGTTGTACGTTACGGGGGCAGCTCCTAGTTGGGGGTCCACGGCAGACTGGTCAGAGTTAGATGAGGTTTGTGGAAAACATGCGTTTTAATTGCATAATTTTAATAATAAGATTACCGACACTCTAATGATCCTGTTTTTTGCTACGTACAGATTATCTGCCCATACAACCCAGGGGGTCACTGGGCTATCGTACGGCTGCGACTCCAGGCGCAGACGATTGTTCTACACGATAGCCTCGTCCCAGATGTAGATTTGAAACCAGATGTGGCCAGGGACCGAGCGCAGAAGATGTGGGTGTTGCGGAAGTTATTGCCGGAGATGCTGTCTCGCACTGGCTACTATGATCGTCGTAGCGGCGCTGTTTGCTCCCCCACCTGGGATTTCAAGTTCGCTCGCAAGGTGGCAGTCATCGAGCAGACCGACAGCGTCTCGTGCGGCCCGATTGCACTGTTCACTGCAGCCTGTATCGTCCGTGGCCGTTTCCCGGGTGATTATCCAGATGCTTGGGCCATGCGACAGAGCCAGGCTTTCGATGTGTGGCGCTTCAGTGCAGACCCGGACCAGGGCCCCACACGCACTGCGGCTCTCGCACCCCCAGCCCGGGGTTTGTTTGATATTGTATCGGAGACTTAGGTGTTTTTTTGATATTTTGTGCACTTTTCACGCATTATTATTTGGAGATATTTTGTGAGGATGTACAGTTCACGTTTCAAGTATTTTATGCACCACATATATTATTGTTACCCAATTCACGTATTATCGAATATTATCGAATCGAATCGAATTATTCTATAAGGTAATTTAATTATTAAACTTAAATATTTAATTTGATTTATAGATCAAATTTAATATTTTGATATTATATCTAAATATAGTTATATTAACTAGTAAATATAGTCACTAAAATTAAAATTTTAAATTATTTCACTATATAAATTTATATATTTATATATAATTTTAATATAAAATCGAATATCGAATCGAATCAAATATTAATCGAAACATAAAATTCCAACTACCGTCGAATCGAATCAACTCGAACCAAAAATATTTGATTCCTTTACAACCCTAACTAGTAATACGGAGCTGGGCTGTTTAAGTCTGGGAAAATTAAACAATTCGCTTCATCGTGTCCCGTGCCACCACATGATGTACATAAGTGTGGAATGGTTGGTCGGTACTCGGATGGACCGGCGACATCGGCGCTCGGGCCAGGACACCTCTTCCAATTATGGCCCACCGCCCCACACACACTGCAGGTTTGCCGCCTTCTGTAATTCCTAGCTCCTTCTGCCCCCGATGGAATCCGACTTTGTTTCGGTCGACCAGCCTGCCTCGGGCAATCTGGCGTCTTGCACGTTGCGTTGGCAATCGCGGTGGGGACTACCCAGTCGGTCGGGTGGTCCATAGGATACACTCGCGCTTTCCATGACTGGACGAGGACCGCACGCTTGTAGTGTGGTGACACATATGCAGTCTGCTCGTGGTTCACAGCCCTGCGCAGAAAGGTTGGAGCGTTAATTAAACATTATGTCCGTACCACTTAACCAGTATAAAACCGACTTCTAGTTCAGGCCCGTCGATACCTAATCGCTGCCGATGCATGGGGACACGGTATCAAATGCTGCTGAAACCTCTGGCACGTGCATGTCTTCGAGCCAAGGTTTACTGTGTACTCCTTGCCGTTCTGCTTGACGTTGAACTCATCGGACTTCCTTGTGTCCTTCACTAACAGGGTATGTCCTTCGTCTTTCGCCTTCATCAGCTCCGCATGTGCCCAGTCAGTCAACACAGTAGTGCCGCTCAACGCGTCGTTGTGCCGCTCCGTAAACCAATCAGCAATAGTTGCACGAATGACGTCCAGCATTGAGCACACAGGCAACCTTCGCGCCCACTTCAATACGTGGTTCATGCTCTCTACGGGATTCGTCGTCATCATATCATAACGACGAACAGGACACTTCACACGCGCAAACTTGTCCTCCCCTACTTTCTCCACTAGATGCGTATATGCGGAAGGACACTGTTGCTTCAACGCATCCATGTGACGATTATAATCTGAATTCTTGTATGCATAGGCAGCCGATGTGAACAGATCCTTCACTCTCTTCCCATACCGACCTAGATTGGACTTTATGTGGAACGTACAGAGGACGTGGCGTGCATGTGGTAACACTTGCTCAATCGCAGTTCCAATGCACTTCGCCCCGTCGGACACAATCAACACATCTTTCTGCAGGTGTAGTGCCCGATGTAATTGCAATAGAAACCACCGCCACGTCTCAATTGACTCTGTCGGCCCAACAGCGAATGCAAGCGGGAATAACTGATTGTTTCCGTCTTTCGTTACCGCCACGAAGAGGACACCCTTGTACTTGCCCTTTAAATGTGTCCCGTCGATTGCCATGAAAGGGCGCATCAGTGGCCACCCAGCAATCGAGGCACCCAGTGCAAAGAATGCAAGCCCGAATTTTCCCTCCATGTCCACCGCGTAATCCGTCACCGTATTCGCATTTGTCTCCTTCAGCATGTGTAGGTACGAAGGGATCATCTTGAAAGAACTGTCGTGATCCCCAAAAATTGAGACAATTGCATGGTCCCTAATCTTCCGGGCCATTCCGATCGAGACGTTGACACCTTCTTTACGTAGCTTACTCTGAATCATTAAAGGCTCTAACGTCTTCTCCTCGACAACAATATCTGCGGCATAATAGCTGCCCAAATGTCTCGATGGGAGTGTCGTCGGATTAGGCCTGTCCGGGTCTGCACTGCACGTATGCGGGACCAGTCTGTACACCGTCCAAAGCGATGCCGTTCCCCTTGCTCGCATCTGAAATTCGCAACCATCAACCCTACACCTCACGAAATACCTCGACTTATCCGACTTCCACGTATCAAAACCACACCTAGCATCCACAAGATATTTTGTCAGCTTTTCTTGTAATTTCGCCTTCGTTGGGAAGATTGAGCCGACTCCGAATGATGTGTCCACAGTCTCGTCCACGTGTTCATCCACCAATCGTTCCGGTAAGTCGAAGTGTGGCCGCGGAAGGTTCCACTTCCCATAACTCATCTCTGGGACAACGTATGCTTCTTCAGTCCTCGGCCAGACCGGATTATGCCCTGCTTGCAGCCCGGGCCGCCCCTCTTTCTGGACCCGTTCCTTATTCCGCTCTAGGTCTCTGAGGATATTGTAATACTCTTCCACACCACCGTAACGCAAGGGTGGGTCTGGATCCTCTTCAGCCTCCGATCCCGAGCTATTCTCCTCATCACGTGCTGTATTTCCAGCATCCTCCGCATGGCCATGCTCTACGGCATCTCCGCCGAGATTCACCGCCGTCTCCGGCACCTCATCGTATTGTAAATGCCTCCCTCCTTCACCGATAACACTGCTCGGATATCCAGCAAAATTGCCGATAACGCTTCTTTCGTATACATTTTCACCAACCGCTCCGTACCCGTGGCTGTTCTCGACTACATTTGCATGCCCAAACATATTCATTGTCGGGGTCGTGCCAAATATGCTCTCCATCACACTTCCCGACCCTAAATTGGCGATTGGGAAATTTCGTTCGGCGTCGTAATTTGTTGAGTGTTGTGTATCTTGTATCCCTTTTATTAAAAACAATTTCACAAACACATGTAAACCTTATAAAATTACGGCTGCATAATATGTAGATGACGTATTTCAACCACACTACAGTGTATCCGTTAAAAAATAATTACAAGCAGTGTAAAAATAAAACTTACGGTTCAGACCCCGCTCTTCCTCGTCGTGTGAATGCCACTCGCCCTGGTACCATGTGCTGCCGCTTAGCCGCTCAAACCAAGACATTGTTCTGAATAGTGGATCAATCACCCATAAGTAACAACATAACAATTTTACCGATTTATTACAACAATATGTTTAATAGTAATAACAATAATTTTAATTATTATAAACTACAATATGTTAATATTTTTTTCAATAATAATAGCAATAATAACAATAGTAATAATAATGATAACACCAATAACACTATTATTAGTATCAACACTATTCTTATTAATAACAGTAATTATTAATCTCCATTATACCACCAATAATTTCTGGAAAGGACTGTGCAAGAACCAACAGATTCGTGGGCAATAAGCTGGACGAATCGCACATTAAAGATTGACCTGTGGTTCGTGGTCTAAGGGTTGGTGGTGGTGCACACATCGACCACGAACCACCACGAACCACATACCTTAACACGGCCCTGTGGTTCGTGGTACCTTACCACGGCCCCGTGGTTCGTGGTACTGGTTCGTGGTCGGAAATGGACCACGAACCCCAGTGTGGGCCGTGGTTGCAAATGGACCACGACCCTGTGGTTGCAACCACGAACCGCAAGGTTTTTTTTTTTCAACGGCCCACAAATTATAATTATGATAATTAATACTACTACTACTAATAATAATATTATATAATATATAACTGACAAATGTAACATATACTTAAGTTATTAGTAATACTCTAAGTATTAATAATACCAACAACAACAATATTTATTTTTCTAAAATAAGTAATAATAATAGAAATCATTAATTTAAAATTAAGCAAAAATAATAGTAACCATGAATCTAAAATAAATAATACCAACAACAGTAATATTTATTAACATAAATTCTGAAATAATAATAAAAGAGCAAAATAATTAAAAATCTGTGACGTAAATGTTTTTAAAAAAAAAGAAAGGATATCATACGCAACCATGAATTTAATTCAAAAAATCACTTTTCTTTATTTACTAAATATAATATGAAGACTATAAAAGGGAATTTAATTAAATTACTAAATACCATTGCTAAAGAAACCATAGATCTACAATTTAGGCTTAACAAAACCAACATCTCTCATTACACACATTAAATAACTTAGATCCGAAACGAAAACTAACAATTTATTTAGTCAACCATTTCAAAACAACAATTTAAAGATAAATCTCTTACGGAGACGTCGTGCCCTGGAGCCTTAATTCTTCAATACTTTGTCTCACTGGATGCTCCCAAGATGCGCAAGATAAATCTTCTTTCCCTTATAAATTTCTCTTGTTAAAAATGAATGTTGGACAGTGCAAATGAAAGAGAAGAGTATAAGCTCTATATCCAAATTTATTGGTTTCATCCATGGTGGGTGGTCAGGAATAAATTATGTCCACCATGCCTGGGTCGGGATAATAATACAAGGTTCGTATAAGAACCACTTCAATGACCGAACCACTTTCCCGTTTCCCAATGTCTGATGGGGAATAAATCCAGCCCCACATCTGGGCAATGGTTCGTGCAAGAACCACATGGACCGTGGTCAATCTAAAAAATCACGAATCCATAGCCACGTGGACCCGTGGTTCGTCTTCAACACAAAGGGACCGTGGACGGTCCACGCCGCTGAAGACGAACCAGTCATCCTTAATCACCCTTATTAATTAATCCCATGGTTCGTGGTTATTAACCCGGTTCGTAGACGAACCACACCACGAACCAGGGGTGTTTATGCCTTTTCGGGTACAAAAGTTGAGGAATTTTGGCGGCTGGCAAAAAAGAGTATTGTCAGGACCTGCCATGGCACTGTCCATAATTTCTTCAAATGAGAATACGCCATGTTCTTTTAAACATATTTCATGATAGTATGGTTGAAAACATCATGAATATTTACTTGACATTATTATACTGATGTTTATCACGTAATTTATTTTGATTCATACATTATTTTTTTTGAAATATGGTTTAATTAATTTTTTTGAAAATGAATTAGCTAAAATTTTTTTGTTGAAATTTGTGTTTGTATATATACGAAGAATTTATATACTTACATCATTATAATTACACAATCTCACATCAAAGCCAAGTCTTAATAAATTTTATAAACAAACCCTCCAATGCCAAATGATTGGTGCATACAGTTTATTTAATTAATTAGCGAATTATGTAATGCCCATATGATTCAAAATACATGTTATGAGATAGTCAATTGTGAAAACTTTAAAATACTACTCCATGTTAGTCAATTGTAAGAAAAATACATGTCAAATAACTATATACTAATTACATTTTGCATGCTTTTTTGGTGAACCAAAAGTAATTTCTTTGAGGTTCAAGATAACCACAAATGGACTATTGAGTTTAAAAATACACCTCACTCGGACATTAATCGGACCAAGACTCCACGAGCAGGCAACCCTAGGGAAACTCGGCTAGTTCATTGGAATATGAGAGATGTCACGGGGACTATTTTGCATGTTGACGGTAGTTCCTTGGGGAACACTGGGCGCTCGGGGTTTGGTTTTGTCGTTAGAGATGAGTTGGGCCTTCGGAGTGGTGGAGGAAGTGGTTTTATTGGTCAGAGTACTAATACCTATGCTGAGCTTTTTGCCTTGGCTGAAGGGCTCAAATTTGTGGCTCATTTAGGTGTTCGGCGTGTCAATTGTTACATAGACTCCCGGATGGCTATTGAGTTATTGGATGACATCATGACACCAACATTTTTCATCCATATGCAGCGTTGCTGCATAGGATCCGGGATCTTCGGTCTTCCTTTGATGATTGCCCCATCTTCCATGTCCTCCGGGAAGGAAACAAAGTGGCGGATGGGTTGGCAAAACATGGTGCTTCGAGTGAGGAGTTCTGCACTACCTTGGCGTTCCCTCCGGATTTCGTGATTGGGGATTTGGCGGCGGATGCTTCCGGCGCATGGTTCCCCAGGCTTTGATCCAGATCTTTTTCTTTCCTTTATGCTCATTTTTGTTTTTCTCTTCCATTATTTTTTCTTGGCTTCGGCTCCTCCCCAAAAAAAAAAAAAAATACACGTCACTCCCAAAATATTTTTCTTTTTCCTGCATTTACATTTTTATTTTCCTCCAAACGGATGATTCTTTCTTGGTGGATCGTGGTAGCAAGGGTTTTGGAGTTGTCCGTGATTGTGACGGAACTTGAAGGTGTGGTGTGTCGGAATTTTTAGGTAATGTCTTGGCACCAAATACGGCTGACACGTGGTTTTCACGTCGTTAGCCCTTTTTCTAGTTGCTGGTTTCCAATTTTTACGTTCTATTTTCTCTAGTCTAATGTTTAGGCTGTGTACAAAATAATAATAATAATAATAATAATAATAAAAATTTAAAATAAAAATGTAAAACTAAAATATGATTTGAAATTTGTAAGCCCTTTATTATGTTCAATCCAGCAATTACTATAATTGCGGCCCATTTACTCTCTAAGAATAAACCCAAATGGCCGAATTTGTTCTTTCAGCTGGACCAAATAAGACTTAAAGTGTTTTGGTCTTCGTATTTGTGGATTTGGTCCAAATAAGACTTATTTGTGGACCAAATAAGACTTAATATTTGACTTAGTTTACCACGTCATTTGTATAGGTCTTACCTAGATACTATATGGTATTTAACAGGTTAATGATATGTAATCGACCACTGTATTAGTGTATTCTTTACCATAGCTACCATATATTAGTACTTACCAAGTTACTGGTACGTGGTTTACCAAATATACCATATGGTATTTACCAAGTTTTTAGTATGTACTTTACCACAAATATCTTATGGTGTTTACCAAGTTATTCCACATATACCATATCGTATTTACCAAGTCTTGGTATGTGCTTTACCACAAATATCTTATGGTGTTTACCAGGTTATTGGTATGCTTTTTACCACAAATATCTTATGATGTTTACCAAATTATTCCACATATACTATATGTGCTTTACCAAGTTTTTAATATGTGCTTTACCACGATTACCCTATGGTGTTTACCAAGTTATTTGTATGTGCTTTACCAAGTTCTTAGTATGGGATTTACCAAATTATTACATAGGGCCTAAAACACAATGTTTAAAATTGAGGGGTTTGCCTCTTATAATATTTTGTCAATGGGTACCGGGCCCTAGTTTTCCCAAAACTTAAAGAGTTTTTATTTACTACTCTATAATATAGCCTTTTTATTTTATGGATTTGGTCTTCGTATTTGTGGCCTGCAAGGTAGATTATAGATTTATAGGAATAGGAGTATAAGTTTAAGTTGGGATCTTTGTCATTAAACTAATTTTAATAATAATAATAATAATAATAATAATAATAATAATAATAATAAATAATGTAAATATATTATTTATTTATTTATTTATTTTTTGGTACTATCTTACTACTAATAATACTCCATCAGTCTCATTTAACTTGTCATGTTTAATTTCTGCACACAATCCAATGCATTTTTGCAATTGTTAATATCTCAAAATATATACAATAAAAAATTATGTAAAATATATATTAAAAAACTATATGATTATAGACCAACAACAGTTGACTTGAGTGGATTGAGACTCTAGTCGCTTAAGCAAGTCCTGGGTTCGAGCCTTATGTATGCAAAAACTGCTTTGGGAGAGGCGCCCTTAATTGCCCATGCAGATCCTCAAGGAATTAGTACTGGGTCAATGTGGCCTGGAGATACCCAGTTATTCACAAAAAAAAACTATATGCACTACAAGAAAATTCGTGTTTACCGACCGGCATTTTATGGTCAGTGGTGCGGTCGGTAATCCCGAGTGCGGTCGGTAATCTGCTGGTAGGAATTTTTCCCCCGACCAAAGAATTTTGCCGTCGGGACCTTGCCGACCGCACGGTGGTCGGTAAATTTCTCGACCGAAATACCGACCACTCGGATGCGCAAGCGTTCATGTCATCATATGCAATGTGTATTGTGTGTTATATATATATATATATATAATATATGTAACTATAAATGCATAAATTAATAACAAAAAAATAAAATAAAACTGATATTAATTAAATAAATAATAAAATAATTTATTAATTAAATAAAATATAAAATTGAATTAAATCAGTAAAATTAATTAAATCACTAATTAAATTTAAGAAATGAAATCAAAATTATAATTATATCTATATCTATAATTAAAAAAACATTTTTAATATATATATTTTCCTTTATATTATTTAATAAATAAATAAATTATAAAATAAATAAATAAAATTGGTAAAGAAAGGAATATCAATATGAATTTTTCGGCTGCACCCTCTCCAACTCCACGTTCGTCTCCGACACCCGTCGACCCTGACCCCCCTCCCAAGAAACTATCTTTCTGGGATATTACCATCCCGCGCCCGACTCCAATCATCCCCCCTGCTGCGGCCAATGTGCCTTTGAGTGAGTTGGTATCCTTTGATACGGTGGATGGAAACCCTATGTTACCAAGAATCCAGATTCATAATGCGACTATAGATCGACTGTCTACGCCCTTTTTGGATGCGTTGGTCGTGCATGTTTTTGGGAAAAGGTTTAATCTTTCATTCATGCAGGAAAAACTGGTGGCGTTATGGAAGCCGAAAGGCAATGTCCGGATTATGGATGGCGACAAAGGGTACTTTCTTGCGAAATTCTATTCGGCAGAGGATCGACACCATGCCCTTTTTGACGGCCTGTGGTCTATTTTTGGGTATCATCTGGCAGTGGCGCCATGGTAAAAAGACACTCATGCATCCGCAGGAAGAATTACCAAAACCTCCATTTGGGTTTGTTTCCCGGGATTGGATCCGATTTACTACGAAGAAGAAATGTTTTTGCTCATTGCAAGTATGGTGGGAAGACCTATACGGGTGGATGTGAATTCAAAGGATCTAACAAGGGGCCGATTTGCACGTGCATGTGTTGAAATTGATCTGAACAAACGTGTGATTGGTCGTGTTATGGTTAATACGGAATGGCAAAACGTAGCCTACGAAGGGCTTCACAACATCTGCACAACATGTGGTCGATTTCGGTTTGATCTTGGCACTTGTCTACATAATGTTCAGACGGCTACCCCGCCGGCAGCTGTGCCGGAGTGTCCAATTCCGGAGGTGGGCACTAAACAGCAACATGAGGGAATTCCCGAAATTCATGGTGGATAGAATCCATCTCGGATTGACTTACCTTCAGAAACAGATACGAATGAATCCAGGCCTGAACCAATGGATATAAATTTGGTAACAAATCTTTGGAGGAATCAAATAAATCTTCTAAATAAGGCTACTGAGAGGGTTGACCTGGGAAAGGTGGACATTGGTCCTCAACCGTTAGTGACTCATGGCGACCGGATTATGGTTACTAGATCTCCTCATCCGCTTCGGCATGATACTAAGAAAACGGCAGTTAAATCTGACACCAATTAAAAGAACAACACCTCCAATGGTAAGCTTGGTCTAAGAAAAGACAACGAGTTGCCGGGACAGGGTGGAAAAGGAAAGGAGGTGGTGGTGGTTCATAATGAGGACGGTCCGCTAGACAAACATTAGGCTGCTAGGGCGTTGAAGAGCAAGCGACAAAGACGGACTTTGGAGCCTGGACAGGGATCAAGATCTAACCAAACTAAGGAAGTACAAACATTCTTGCAGCATAATCCGTTCCTAGCTCTGGCATGGGATGGGAATGATCGAGATGTCGAGCAACTGGATGTGGGGCCGTCAGGCCAAACTGCTGCCGGTTCTCAATGATAGAACTCCGAGAGTTTACTATTCTTGCATGGAATGTACGTGGCGCTATGCAGAGAAATACACAACGCCACATTGCGGATGTTTTACGAACTTACAAACCCACGGTGTTCATTCTTATGGAACCAAGGGGATTGTTTGAACGGTTGCGGGTTTTCTTCTACCGACTTAACTATGATTCTATTTTCATCTCGGATGCGGTGGGCCAAGCAGGGGGAATATGGATTTTGTCTGGACTGGGAGTTCCTTTCTCTTTCTCGCCATTTGCTTGCTCATCGAGAATGGCATTTGTTACTATTCAGCGTGGGACGGTTTTATGGTGTTTCACATCTATTTATGCGAACCCTTGTGCTACTCTGCGAGAATTGGATTGGGAGAACATGCGTACGACGGGTGAGGCTATCTTGGGACCGTGGCTTGCTATTGGCGACTGGAATTCTATTGCATCATCGTCGGAAAACTTGGGCATGCACTTTTATCCCCGACAAGCTGAAAAATTCTGTTCTATGCTAGAGGATTGTGGGCTAAGTACGATTCACATGGTTGGGGAGTTATTTACTTGGCAACGGAAAAAGTCGGCTGGCCCTCTGGCATGCCGTTGGCTTGACCGGGCAGCAGCAAATGTTGGGTGGCTCCATGCCTTTCCGGAAGGGTTTGTGGAAGTTTTACCTAGGCGGGCTTCTGATCACAGCGCTCTGTTGCTACGATGCTCTCGGCCGAATGGAACACGGGCGAATAGGCCGTTTAGATGGGAAGCCATGTGGGGATCGCATCCAATGTATGAGTATGTGGTTGATTCGACATGGATGATGGGTGGCTCTTCATTCCAGGATAAGGTTCAACAGGTCCAAGAGTTTTCGAAATTCTTTAATGGAACCATATTTGGCAATATTAAGCGGCCTAAACAGAAACTTTTAAGAAGGCTTGAGGGTGTGATGAAGGTGTTGCTTCGTTGGGATTCCGCTTGCATGCATCGGTTGGAGTGCAATCTTCGACAATAACTAGATGTGGTGCTCACTCAAGAGGAGATGCTTTGGCACCAGAAATCTCGGGATTCTTGGTTGAAACTGGGGGACAGAAATACTCGATATTTTCATTCCCAAACTATGTTGAGGCGCCAACGGGGAAGAATTCTTGGTCTTGATATTGGCGGACATTGGACTACAGATCATCAAATGCTTCAGGATCATATAATTTCTCATTTTGGGAGTGCATATGGCTATACTGGACCTTCCCAGCATAATCACCCTTTGTTGGCCCCCCTTCCACGCCTGGATGATGTGCCGCTGCTTGCTAAGGAGGTGAGTGGAAAGGAGGTCAAGACATCGGTGGACGGCTTGAAATGTCTATCGGCTCCCGGGCCCGACGGCTTTCCCCCGTTGTTTTACAAACGCTACTGGAGTTCAGTTGGTGAATCCGTTTACCACCTTGTCCGAGATGCTTTGATTTCGGGCACATTCGACCCTATTCTGGCATCCACGTTTATTTGTCTGATCCCTAAGGTTGAGGTACCAAAGGAGATACGACAGTTCCGGCCAATCAGTCTGTGTAATGTCAGTTATAAAATCATAACTAAAGTGCTAGTTAATCGGCTCCGTCCAATCCTCCAGGAATATATTGGACCGTGCCAGTCGGCATTTCTCCCGGGACGTGGCACTTCGGGGAATGCTATTATATTGCAAGAGATTGTGAATACATTCCACATACGGCATCGTCGCCGAGAGGAATTTATTCTTAAGGTGGACCTCGAGGAGGCGTATGACAATGTCTGCTGGGACTTCTTGGAAGGTTGCCTGTCCGGGATGGGACTGCCTCATGCGGTTTGTAAACTCATCATGTTTTGCGTACGCTTGCCGGTGTATTCAATTCTCTGGAATGGCTTGGCGCTTCCTGCCTGTACGCCGGCCAAAGGACTTCGACAGGGCGACCTTCTGTCGCCATACCTCTTTATTATTATAATGGAGAAACTGTCTCACTCCATTCTGGCTAAAGTTAATGAAGGAAGGTGGCGGCCTGTCGTACTAGGCCATGGATCTTCTCCTATCTCCCACCTAATGTTTGCCGATGACCTCCTCCTGTTTTCTGAAGCCTCACTTGAAAGTGCAAGTTGCATGGATGAAGTATTGAGTAACTTTGCTGCTCAATCAGGGCTCCGTGTTAATCCCCGAAAATCACACGCCCTAGCATCAATGTCAGTACCTAGTAGTACTAAGCAGCGGATATCAGACATTCTTCATGTTGAATTTACGGATGATCTAGGGAAATATCTGGGGTTTCCAATGTTTCATGGTGCAGCCCGGAATAATCATTTCCACTTTGTGTATGAGGGTTTACAAGCAAAATTGGGAACCTGGAAGAGGGCTCTTTTGAACAAGGCTGGAAGATTGACCTTGGCTCACTCTGTATTGGCTTCTGTGCCAAATTATGTGATGCAATTAACGTGGCTTCCATCAGATTTGTGTGGCAAGATTGATGGCCTTATCCGGTCGTTTATTTGGAAGAATGCTTCTGGACACGGACTGCCTCTTGTGGGTTGTTCTAAAGCGGCATTACCTAAGAGCATGGGCGGTTTGGGGATACGAACTAGTAGAGACATGAATGTGGCATTGCTAGGAAAACGTTACTTTGAGTTCCTTGTCTCACCAACTAAGCCATGGGTGCAGATTGTTACGGCCAAATATGGGCCTCCCAGACCGGTCTTGAATCAACGACCGGTGGCTTCAACCTTTTACCAAGCACTGGTGAAAGTTGCTCCGCACCTTGCATCAGGGTTACGTCTGAGAATAGGCGTGGGAGATTGTAGCTTTTGGTATTCGGAATGGCTTAATGCGGGTGCCATAGCGCCTAGAATCCCCTATGTGCACATATTAGACACTAATTTAAGGGTGAGGGATGTCTATAGTAACCAGCGATGGAATTGGGATACTTTATATACTCCTCTTCCCGAGTCCATCAAGGTGGAGCTTCATGCGTTTGGTCCTCTCGTGCTCCATGCAGACGTCGCTGACTCCGTCCGATGGCTGGGAGATGTGGCCGGGACGTATAAGGCCAAAGGAGGTTATGAATGGTTACTGAATCAACGTGGGGTTTTGAAGGATAGAAACTGAGCTTGGGTATAGCGCATTCCGGCACCGGAAAAGGTTCGGTTCCTCCTTTGGTTGGTGGTTCACAATTCTTTGCCAACAAATGATACTCGATTTAGGCGAGGACTGGCGGACATCTACCAGTGCGCCGTTTGTGGCTTACATCGAGAATCCATCCACCATTTATTCTTCCAGTGTTCATGGTCAGTGGCGGTGTGGAAGAGCTTCGGCTTGTTTCGGTCAAGTTGGTGGCAGGAGGATGTCGATGATATTGCGGCTAGTTTCCTGCAGATATGTGGTAAATGAACAAGTATGCATTGGGCGATCTTGTGGGAGATATGGAAGGGCAGAAACGCCGTGGTTCTGGCCGACGAGGTGGTAGAGAGCTCGTTTTATCGGCAAGTGTTATGACAGGGCCTTTGGAAAGCCATCTCGAACTGTGGAGCCTCGATGGGTATCCTGGAATCCGATGGGTACGAGTAGTTATTTTCTCCATGTGGATGGTAGTTCACTGGGTAATCCGGGTCCTGCTGGATTTGGTGGCATCATTCGGGATGCGAATGGCAGGTGGATTGAGGGCTTTGCGGGTTCGGTTGGTGTTGCAACTAAGTTAGTTGCTGAGCTTCATGGAATTCTGAATGGCTTACAACGTCTTCTTACCTTGGGGATTAACGATGTTATATGTTATTCCGATTCCATGGAGGCATTACGGTTTCTTCGGCATGGTACTCAGGAGGATCATTGGTTGCATCCATTGTCTCTCCAGATCACAGAGCTTTGCTCCCAGATTCAAGGGGCTCGTTGGTTTCACATTTTGAGAGAAGAGAATGCGGTGGCGGATTCTCTTGCCAAGCAGGGGGTGAGAATGGAGGAATTCTTTACTTACTGGGCTTTTCCTCCGGATGAAGTTTTGGTAGCTTTAAGGGCAGACAGGGCGGGAGTTTGGTACCCCCGGTTTTGAGGTGTTTGATTGTCGTGATTGATTTTGTCTCTCTCTCCAACCCCCATTCTGTAGTATTTTTTAGCTTTGTAGTTAGCCCTTTGCCGACGCATGGCGTCACATTCACCAAAAAAAAAATATTAAATGGCACAAATAAATAAATAATTAAATGACACAAATAAATAAATAATTAAATTTTAAAAATAATCAAAGAATATTTTATAAAAATATAAAATAAATGGAAAAAACTTTAGAGACCGCAAATTCGGTCGGTAGATTATATTTTTCTAAAAAAATAATTAAAATTTAAAAAATTGAAAAAAAGTACCGACCGCAATAATGTTGGTCGGCGTAGTGGTTGCCCTAAAAGCCGGGCCCCAGTAATGGCTCCTTTTTACCGACAACCAGGTGCAGTCGGTGTTGCGGTCAGTAAATCCGACCCGCATCCTGGTGATCTGTGATTTCAGTCGGTAGTTTTGATTTTTCTTGTTGTGATGGTTCTAACAAGATCCAACTTGCTAGTTTTTCCAAACATATACTTGTAATAAAATTGAGTCAATGTTAAACAATAAATTGTGCCAAAAAATCAAACAAGACAAGTATCATGTGATGGAGGGAGTAATAAATTAGATATGGATTATTACATCCATTACTAATTAATTTTAAGTTGAAATGTCCTACCCAACTTGTAGGGCATCTTCAATAGCCAACACCAAACTCAAACTCATTTTACAGTAAATGTCACATCAAACAGTAATTCATCTCCAACCATTTACACTAAACTCAAACTTAAAAAAATATTCTCTATATATTCTTTCCCATACAAACTTATTTATCTTTTCAATCATACCCTTCATTTCTTATAAATTATACATTAACCCCACATAAATTCCATACAAATTCATCTAAGTATTTCAATAATGTTGGAAGATCCGATGTTGATTTAGATGACTATTAACTTAATTTTCTGTTTGTGTAGTTATTTAGTTGTTTAATATTGTACATCTTTTTTAAGTATTTGAGATGTGTTATGTTTAATTATATTTTCGTATGATATTTTCGTATGCTAATGTAATATTTTTTTAATGATTGCTAAGATTGTACCAAAACTTTCAAAATTTAGTTATTTTTATGTTTAAAATTTATTTTATAAAGAAACCTTAAAATTTCTAATCTAATTAAATATCAAATTAATTTAATAAAAAAAATTATATGAAGTATAAAATTATTAAGCATAATACAAAATTATATCAATATTCAACTTGCAATAATTGGAGGGATGAAATTGCAATTAATTTAATTGCAAAAAGTGATATAGGTTTATGAATAGTAAATACTCAAACATAAAACTCAAAAAACTTAAAATATGTTTGGTTTTAGGGTATTGTTGGAGAGAAGATGTCACCCCCATTTTGGATTTTAGGGAACCATTGGAGATGGTCTAACAACTAACATCCCTTAGCTTCCCCTACTGAAGGCCACGTCCACGTATGAATTTTGTTCCATGCATTTTTACGCTAATCAGGCTGCTACTCCAACATCCTCTAATATATATGAAGCTTGAGATAATGCAAAATATTCCTTTTTAAGTAGGGACAAAAGTGCACGATTGGATCTCCTTCTTCTCTGGCCCTCCCCCACTGTCGTTTCCCTTTCACCAAATTCCCTTCCCTTCCCACCCTCCTCTTATTACACTCCTCACTATCCTCATCATTTCTATTACACCACATAATTTTGTTGAGACACACATTACCCCTCCCTGTCCCTTCCGGCCTTTACCCCTTGTAGTAGAATCTGAATTCTGAATTCCGAAGTCAGAACCCCTCCAATGGGCAATGGGCAATGCCTATTTTTAGGCAGAGAGCGAGTGAATTCAGGGTTCCAAGAAATACCATCCTAAAATTAAAAATAAAGGTTTCTTCTTGTGCATTTTCCACTAATATTGGGAGGAGGAGAGGAGGAAGTCACTCCCACCTTTTCATTTCTCCTATTTTCTCTACCCTTTTCCCTTTCTGCTCATTCTTGGTAAGTCTCTTCCCTTTCACCCTTTCACCCATCTATTACTATTTTTTAGTTTTTTAGTTTTTTTTTCCCCTTTTGGATTCTTTTTCTGGGCTTTGGTTATATTGTTTCACTACATGAATTTAATAAATTTGTTGCATTCAAATTTCCCTTTGGGGGGATTCTATTTCCTATATCCGATGAGGTTTTCATCCTTTGTTGTTATTTGTTGCAAATGAAATTAGGGTCTGCTGATTCTTGAACTCATTGATTGATTGATCAATTTGTGGCTTTCCCAGGTTTGGTCGGGTGCCTTTGGATTTCTTTAATTTCTTAGCATTCTGTCATAATAATGGAGGATGCTAAAGATCCCAATAAAGTGGATGGTCCTCCTGAATCATCATCACCACCTCGTCCACCCCCACCATTTCCATCTCCATCTCCGTACGAGGATCAAATGAACAATGAAGAATTACACATTTCCCAAATTGAGCCCAAAGCACGCCCCGTTTCGTCCTACTCCGTTGTCGACGGCGAAATGGACACCAATTTCACCGTCCCAGAAAACAAAGAACCCCCCCTGAAACCAGACAAACACGCTGCTAATTCAACGAACGAAGACGCGAATGAAAATAAGGCGGCCGCCGCGAAGCCACTGCCTGAGGACGACTCCAGTCCTCCGCCATTGCTCAACCACCGAAGAAACGTCAGCGTGGATCAGATTGTGGCTAAAGCTCCCACATCGAATTATCTCAACAGGACGCAATCCTCGCAGCAGCGGTCCAAGTTTCTTCAGGACAATGGCGAGTTGAACAGCAGAAGAGAGATTGATACAACAGCGCCTTTCGAATCTGTCAAGGCCGCTGTCTCCAAATTCGGAGGGATTGTCGATTGGAAGGCGCATCGTGTCCAGACGGTTGAGGTATTTCTCTCAAAAATTGAAACTTCCTTTTTTTTTTAGATGGGGCAATCATAGTTACTGAATTTGATGATCCGCTTTTTGCAGAGGCGAAAGTTTATAGAGCAAGAATTGGCCAAGGCGCAGGAGGAAATCCCGACGTATAAACGGCAATGCGACGCAGCCGAGGAGGCGAAGAAGCAAGTGATGAAGGATCTGGACAGCACCAGGCGGCTTATAGAAGAGTTAAAGCTAAATCTCGAACGAGCACAAACGGAGGAGCATCAAGCCAAACAAGATTCGGAGCTCGCAAAATTGCGTGTCGAGGAGTTAGAGCAAGGGATTGCGGATGAGGCGAGCTTCGCAGCCAAGGCGCAGCTTGAGGTTGCGAAAGCGAGGCACGCGGCCGCAGTTTCCGAGCTCAAAACCGTTAGGGATGAACTGGAGCAGCTCAAGAAAGACTATGCATCATTGTTGTCCGAGAAGGATGTAGCCGTGAAGAAATCGGAAGAAGCCGTTGCTTCGGCCAGAGAAGTCGAGAAATCCGTGGAGGATTTGACGATTGAGCTTCTTACTGTGAAGCAGTCGTTGGAATCGGCTCACGCCGCGCATCTGGAGGCGGAGGAGCATAGAATTGCGGCGGTGATGGCCAAGGAGCAAGAGACTCTCAACTGGGAGAAGGAGTTGAGGCAGGCGGAGGAGGAGCTTGATAGGCTAAATGAGAGGATGAACAAGACTCGAGAGCTGAAATTGAAGTTGGGAAAGGCGACAGCTTTGCTGCAGGATTTGAAAGCCGAGTTAGCAACGTATATGGAGTCGAAGACGGATGAAAATGGGAAGGAAATTTCTGTGGAGGATGCACTGACAGAATCGGAGAAGAAAACCCGTGCGGATATTCAGGCTGCTACGGCTGCAGCCAAGAAGGAGCTTGGTGAAGTGAGGGAACAAATCGAGAAAACAACGGATGAAGTTGCCATTTTGAAGGTCGCAGCGAATTCACTGAAATCCGATCTTGAGAAGGAAAGCGCGGAACTTGCAAGCGTTCAGCAGAGGGAAGGGATGGCCGCGATCACAATTGGGTCACTTGAGGCGGAGATGAACAGATTGAAGTCAGAAATTGCTGTCATTCAGATGAAGGAGAATGAGGAGAGGGAGAAAATGGGTGATCTTCCAAAGAGAGTGCAGGAGGCGTCTGAGGAAGCGGATCAAGCGAAGGCGCTTGTCTTGAGAGCGCGAGAGGAGCTTCAAAAGGCAAAGGAAGAAGCCGAGCAAGCTAAGTCCGTGGCAAATACAAAGGAAAGCAGATTACGCGCGGTTCAGAAGGAGATAGAAGCTGCAAAGGCTTCTGAAAAGCTGGCATTAGCAGCTATGACTGCACTGCGCGAGAGTGAATCCTCCCAGCAGAACACCGAGGAGGATTCAACGAGCGGAATCACATTATCGTTGGAAGAATACTACGAGCTCAGCAAGAGAGCCCACGAGGCTGAGGAACAAGCCAACGTGCGCATGACTGCAGCTATAGCCCAAGTCGAGGCAGCCAAGGAGTCCGAGTCCAAAAGTTTGGAAAGACTCGAGGAAGTGACCAGGGAAGTGTCCAGCCGTAAGGAAGCGCTGAAGAATGCTGTGCAGAAGGCAGAAAAGGCCATGGAAGAAAAACTGGCCATCGAGCAGGAGCTGAGAAAATGGAAAGCTGAACAGGAGGAAAAACGAAAGGCCAGCGAATCATCCAGTGCAGTGCCAGAAAACGCGAGTGGATCACGGAGAGCAAGCTTCGATGAAGGGGAAGAATCCAGCCTCAACGAGGATGACATGGGATCTTCTTCTCGTCATCAGAAGTCGAAATCAAAAGGACGTTCGAGCAGCAGCAACACGGACACGGATTCATCATCGACAGAGCCTGGTGGCACTGCTCCGAAGAAAAAGAAGAAGTCATTATTCCCCAGGTTCTTCATGTTCCTGGCCAGAAGGAAAGGCACACATTCATCTAAGACGGGTTAAAAGTCATCATTAATTCTCACACCTTTATGTTTTCTATTCTGCTTTTGCTTCTTACAGGGGATCCTTGGGATTGACCTGGAAAAGCTCTACTTTTTACACGAGTGTTCTTTTATGTACAATAATTTTGCTTAGAAAATGGACTAAATAATTTGCCTCTGTGTGGTTCAAGGAGATAAGGTCACAGACGCTAGTCGGAGGTGGTTCTCTTTATTACAATGTATAGCTGTTGGTTTTTGTATCATGTGTAAATTTTGTACACGTAAGAAAATTTCATCAGTCATCCCTTCAGCTTAGCTTGTTGATTTTGATTTTTGATGCAACAAAGAGATGTCAGTAATAAGATTTGTGACTGAGAAACCATACAAATAATCTTGTGTAATAACAATACAACAGTACGACAAAACACCGAGGTGATAATAACACAAGTTCTTGTACTGAAATTGATGTTAGATTACAGTTAGAAACTTGGAATCCTAGATGGAAAAACTGTTGCTTTCTTTTTTCTTCTTTTTCCTGCAAGTTTAGCATCACTTGCTTCTTCACCTGGCTCAGTTGAATGCGATTTGAGGGGTTTTCTGCTAACCTCAAGTTTGTCCATGATCATCACCATCATTGTCTTCGACGGTTTTGTCAAAAGGGACAACCTAAAAGACGAGTTAGAAATCCTGTTAGATTAAGTATCAACAGAGAGGAACCTGTGATCTGAGAATGAGTCGTTCGTTGTTACTTGATCAGTGTTTGAATTTGTGCCGGTTGGAGTTCCTGTTTTCTTGATTTCTTGTTCTTGTTCTTCAAGATCCTCATCATTGAAGTTCTGACCCGTCACCTCTGATTAAAATCGCCAAAAATCACAATGGCTCATAAACTGTAATACAATCGATGTTGATTTTAATACACTAAGGTACACAGTACACACCCCTATCCAAAGACAAAGAATGACACGAATCATTACTTATCAAAAGGTGGCTGTCATAGACCTTAATGCCGAAGGAAATGGAAGTGAATAGAGAGAGCTACCTGTGTTGCCATCTTCTGAGTCCTCAGGATGTAATTGAAAAAGGTTGTGAGCAGAACCTCGATTGGCAGCAGTAGCTGTAGTGGCTTTTGCACAGGGAGATGAAAATTTCCTGTTTGCTTTTCTCTCGGATGATCTGTAATGCCGGATCCAGGGATTTGCCAAAAGTACTCCAGAATCCTCCACTTGGTTGACTTCAGGTTCTTCTCTAACAAAGTTGATTTTAGACCAAGAACCATAACGACAAACTTTGTACTGCATAGGTAAAATTACGGTAAAAAGGGTGTTAGAAAACTGCATCTTAGAGGTAAATTGGCCTATCAAATGAGTGCACCCAAGAAATGAAATGTGGGGAACTAACTAGCACCAGAGATCAAACCTGGCCAGAAGGGGCACAGATGCCAGTGGGCTTGTGCCTTGACAATTTCGATCCTGGCAGAAACTTCTTTTGTGATTGCTGAGAAAGCAATTTGTACAAGTGGTTGACAAAGGTTGCTTCCATCGACTTTAGATATAGACTGTGTTTCTCATCTGTCCACTCCATGGGCTTCAACTCCGCCGCCTGAGGACACTGGAAAGACATTTTGCAAAATGAGAAAAGAACTGCATAGTGATGAATGTAGCCAACGCATTTTAATAACTAAATGGAAGAAACATGTTAGATGGTTGGATGAACAGCTCACAATGGGTATGATTACAGGAATTGATCATTTGGAACTCGAAAAGATACCCTTAAGCGATGGTCTCATGTAAAATCACATTCTGATTAGTGATTACTGATATTCTCAATCTATATGTATTAGACCAATCACCAAAAATCATCATTGAAGAAGCGTTAACATGCATCACACCTTCAATCCCATGACCTAAAGACATACAAAATCACATATTGCCGAAGATGTTATGTTTCTACTCCTTCTTTAGTTAATTATTCCTACAATCATGTGCTGCTCAATTTCCTGACGCTAAACACAATATATAAAGAAAAGATTGTAAAGACAGAAAGAAAAAGAGCCCGACTTCTTCACAGAATACTCAACAGGCAAACAAAGAAGATATACTCCAACGAATGATTAAATTCAACACAATTCACAAAATCCGATCTTTGAAAATATAGCAACAAAGAACCATTAATAGCAAAACAAAAGCAAAACCTAATTTTAGACCAATCCATCAATCAAGATAAGGAAACGTATGCCGTCATAGATCAAATAGAGTAGTCAATATTTCTCAACCAATAATTAAGCCCCCCTGCGCACCCATAATTTCTAGGTCAAAAATAATAAATAGCCACCAAATTTATTCAATCAATTCCCTCAAAACACAATTGAATTCTAATTCCAACACTAAATTCAAAAGGCATAAACCCTACGCTTCTCCAGATGCAATTTTGTTTTGAAAAATGACGCTAAAATAACTCAAGGGGAATAAATCTACCTCCCAAGCCGAGGTTTCTCGTTCTCCCTCGCAACAATTTCTTGCCTCCGCCGGGTATGAATCCACAGAATCTTCCATAAATACGCGCGAATCTAAAAACCCGAATAAGCTTGTGAAAGCAAATACAAAAAAGTAGAGAAAACTGAAGAAAATGCAGGGACTTATGGGTGGGTTGGGAATGGGATGGGATTCTTGATTAGTTTCTCTTTTGCCTTTTTGGAGAGAAAGAGCAAAAGAGTTGCCAGATGTCGCCGCCTTTACACGTGTCAGAAGGTGAGCAAGTGGCCTGGTGGCTAAGGTCAAACACTGAGTCAACTTGGGCAGATATTTTTGGTGAAGAAATATCCAAAGGCCGAAAAATATCTGCCTTGTCTTCTTCCGCCATCGCCGAAATGTAAAATACTCAAATTATCCGAATGACTTCGTCACGTTTCTGCAATTGGATTTTGTTTTTTTCGCCCCAGTACGAGAACCATTTTGATATCTGATAATATAATTCTTTACTGCTATTGTTTATTCGATGCAGGATAAAGTTTGATTTTGCACTTTGCAAGTTTGCAGTCCTCACTATTAATTAATTATTTTTTGAGATAAAGAAATTGGAATAATCCCCAAAACGGATTCGAACACGCAAGCCTAACATCTTGGTGAAGTTGGGGGAAAATTATGACGGCCGTAACTTTGTTAATTTTACAATTTGATGCCATAAGTTTGGAGTTTTTTAATTTGGTGACATAACTTTGTTAATGGTCTATAAAATGATCCCATCAGATTTTAATCACTCACATTTGCTGACGTGGCACGAGATTAGTTTAAATAATGAATTTAATTGTGCCACATTAATATTAAATGAGTTTGACTTACAAATATGAATACTTTCTAACACATTTTCTGCATACTTGGAGAGTGGGAATGAGACCATTGAATTAGAAATAGGATTAGAAAATGTCTACATGTGTAGGTCAAACTCTGTCAATGTCTACGTGACACCTACTATACGTGGCACAATTAAAATCATTATTTACACTAATCACGTGTCACGTCAGCAAATGTGAGTGATTAAGGCCTGATGAGACCATTTTGGATACCATTAGTAAAGTTATAGCACCAAATTAGAAAACTCCAAACTTATAATACCAAATTAGAAAATTTACAAAGTTACAACACCAAGTTGATATTTTTTTTCCTGGGCAATGGAATTACTGTACATTTCCGCATTTTCCTGTACATGGATGATGCGTGCATCCGTGATGTTTGTCCAACACATATTTCATGTACTACAATACAGTGATGGAATAGCGGTGCATCCGTGATGTTTGTCCAACACATATTTCATGTACTACAATACAGTGATGGAATAGCGGTGTGAAATAATGGGATGTTTGAGAGTCAACGGATCCACTAGCAGATAGCAGATTCGGAGAGAGAATTGTGAGAGGATATGCTGATTGAATCCGCTATATGCTCCTAAATATGCCGGCTTCCAAACATTCCCAATATGTGAACTGGATAAATTTATGCAGGACTATATGTGATGTATTAAACTAAAATAATATTGTAATATTATATATCCATCATTTTTTCAAATGTCTCAGTCATTTTACTAATTGCCATCACTTTTGGGCTTCCGACATCTATGGTCGGTGTTGGATGCGGCCAGGATGTTGCCTCCACCTCAATTTTTTTTTTAAAAAAAAGTTACATTATATTTTTAATTTTAATTTTTTTCCACCTAATTTTTTTTTTTTGTTTTTAATTTTTATACTTTAGGTTAAAAAGAAAAAAAAAATTCCAGTCTATCGATCGAAAATTTATTGGTCCACCCTGGATATGGTAGTATACGTATAAATCTATTGGCTCATTGGGAAGTAGGAGTGAACACGGTTTGGATTTGGTGCGAAAGTTTGGGTTGGTGCGGTTTCGCACCAAATCCAAACCAAACTGCAAAAAAATGGTTTCGGAAAAATCAAACCAAACCAAACTATTTTAGCATTTCACACCAAATCGAAAAAAACGGTTTGGTGCGGTTTGGTACGGTTTAACCAAAATTTTAAAAATAAAATATCATATGAATTACAGTCGTAAGTGTAACCGTCCAAACTCCAAAATGCTAATTAAAGTTCAGAAAAATATAAGTTCACTATTTACAAGTCAAATACTTAATAAATAGAACTATTAGAAGCTCTTGGAAAATACATATATAGACAATGATTCGAAAATAAGTAAAATTTAATCTTGATCTTGCATGATTTTGTTACTCCAAACCCAATAATTTATAGCATAAGAAAAAACAAATTACATATATTTTTATTAAATAGGAGTATATATATTGCGGTTTGATTTGGTTATTTTTTCTCCAAACCAAACTAAAACCGCAAACCACGGTTTTGTATATATATATATATATATATATATAAACAACTATAAATTTTAAACCGCAAACCAATAAAACCATCAAAATACAGTTTAGTTTGCGGTTTGATCTGGTCTAGACTGGACTGTGAACAACCTTATTCGGAAGCACCGGGAATAAAACATTTAGGGTGCTGTTTATTTTTCCTATCCTTTTCGAAAAGGACGCCCTTTATTATTTATAATTTCATTTTATTAACGGGAAATGTAAAAGAAAGGCCCATCAGAAGAAATACTCACAATACAAGACGCGTACCAAAATATTCCCAAAATACAACTCATACCACAATTTTGATATACTTTTAAAATTTAAATTAGTGAAAAGACTAATTAACCCCTCGGTCAAAAAATACACAAACCTTGGGGAGAAGAGTAGAAGAACCCTTTCCACTTTATGTCCCGTCGGCTCACTCCCCCATGTCTGAAACCGCCAGGCAGCATTGAAGGCGCACGTCCTTCACCGGCTCCCCCATTCTCCCCCTCTTCTCACCTGAATTCAAACCGCCGTCCCCCATTGCGAAACGAAACCGTCGGAGCAAACACTACCTAGAGCTTGAAGAACGACGACGCTCCAACCTCCATTTTTCGGGAAAAAGTTTCGGATGCTGGTTTGGGTTAGAAGAGTGAAAAAGACTCCATTTTTTAAGCTTCCAACAAACCCAATCGAAGAGGAAGCTCGGTGTTATTCCCAAATCAAGGTATGCAATGCAATGGGCTTTGTGATTTTAATGTTACACGAGTATGTGCTACGTTGGAAGATGGAATTTTAAAGTTTTTAGGGTTGTGAACCATCGGTTTTAGGGTTCGTTTAGGGTTTGAAATGTTTTTATGATTTTGATAGACGTTTTGTGTTGATCGAAAAGTAGACATAATGCTGGATTGATTTGCTTGATGCGTTCCCGTGATGTTTTGTTTGTTGCCTATTGTTCATTTCTGGGAATATTGTTATGTCGCGTAACAATTGTCTTCTGTATTGGCGAAATTGTTACACCGGTATCATTCGTGCATAAAACGGGTGTGATTAGTGATGTGCATAAGTAGGTGTGAACAACGGGTATGAATTGCCGATATGGTTAATTATTGGTTGCAATCGATATTAGGTTCTGCAAAACGATCTATTTGAATCTGGTCTAATGTTGCTCGAAAAGGTCCGGAGTTCTTTTGTAGTTTAGGGAATGTTGTTGAAGTGAAGATACATTATTGTTCGGGCTGATGTATATTCTGTATTTGGCAAACTGGCTAGCAATATATAACCAGTTGAACACCATTAGGAGTTGTGCATAACCCCTATATGAATTTTTGTTGGCAGAATTAAAAGAATGCCGCCGAGCCGTAGCAAGAAGAAGAAGTCAAAAGCTAAGGAGGCCGGGAAGGCTACGATCACAACTAGGTGTACATTCACAGTCCTCCAAGATGCTATGAATTCAATTGAAAACACGATCACGGAAGCACAGTGGGAAGCTATTAGACCGACTCCATTCCACCACTTTGCGAAGCTGCAGGGTACGTACAGCAGCAAGACGTTGTTGCAGGCACTGGTGGAGTGCTTCAACGGCAATTTAAATGCATTCGTATTTGGACAGGGATTTACAGTGTCGTTCGAGGCATGGGAATACTCCGTCGTGTTGGGGCTGCAGTACGAAGGCATGTACGTTCACCCTAGGTGCATGCCTGAATCCGAGTTCAAGCAAAAGTATTTTCCAAAGGGTGGAGCTTTATATCGGCCGGATTTAGTGGACCTAGTGGTGAACTTGGCTGGAACGGATAATACAGTGGATTTCACGAGGGCGTATGTTTTGGTGGTCTTTTCATGCCTCATGTTCCCGAGCTCATCCTTGACCGTCCCCGAGTTCCTTGTTCATCACGTAGACAAGTTAGACCGACTTGAGGAATACGCTTGGGACGCGGTCGCACACGAGTATTTGGTTGTTTCGATAAGGCTCCATAACGAGAAAGGGAATGTGTATTTAGATGGCTGCACTTTTGGGCTGGTGGTGAGTTTTTAATAAAAATGCTCTTACCTACACAAAAAGATTTGTTTTTTTTTGTGTAGGGATGGTTCTATGAGCGATTCTCGCACATGGCCGATCCACTGGTCGAACCGATTATCCCCCGATTCGTCAGATGGAATGAAGCTCAACGTAACCTTGTTGAATGTCGCGAGGATCTGAAACAGCTAAGGGCACAGGACCTTCGGCCCTTATGCATCAGCAAGAGGGAGAAAAGATTTATGGAGCCTGTCGTGTCGGTGCCCGTCCCCAGCAAGGCCAAAATTTCCGTGGACTAAGCCATAGATGATGAGATCCCCCTAAGGGTGAAGACGACGAGGAAGAGGAAACCGAAGAAGGATGAGAAGAAAGAGGATGAAGACAAGTTGAAGGAGAATGTGGAGACCGAACATGACCTGAACAAGAGAAAGGGAAAGGTAAATAAATCGGTGTTATCGTTTTGGTCTGTTGCACAGAGTGCATAAGAAAGGTGCTTATTTTCCTGTTATATGGGTATGATTTCGTCATGATTGTTGTATTGTCTGATTCTTCGGCAGATTGAGGAGGATTTACCAAGCGACGAACCAGAGACAAGTGATGATGAAGAATATGTGTCAGAGAATGACACTGATGAGGAAGCGAAGAAAAAGGCTGAGGTCAATCCGGCAATTAGTGAGGGATCTGAGTACGTGAAAGAGTCTTCGGACGGCAGCGACAGTGATGAGGACTACGTTAATGAGAAGGTTGCGCGGGCAGTGGCATATGCGAAACAGGAATCCACACGGAAGGCAAAGAACACAACAGGTATGAATGAGGGAAATAGTGGAATGGCGATGAAATTTTTTGGGCCATCTCATGATGTGGCGGCAACGGCAGTCGAGGGAATGTTAATTCTCTCCCATTCTATACCATCACCGTTTGATTCGCTTACACTTAATCCGTTGTCTACAGCTGAACAACGGGGGAAGCATAAGCCGGATCCCCCACTGTACACACCGGAGACACGCAGCAAAAAGCAGCGTGTGAACCGAGTACTGGACCTCACTGGCCCTTCTCCTGAAAAGAAAAAACTGTTGTGCGTTTGTACTTTGAGGAGGAGACCTGTTATCGTTATTCGGGCACGCGGGGGTATGCTGGCGCTGACGGGCTATCGGGGGAGGAGAAATGGATTCTGGAGCGGTTTATCGACGCTCCAAAAGGGAGCTATTGTATTCTTTGTCTTCTGGTACTCTAGTTTCTTGGTATTTATATCGGTATTCTAGGAAATAGTATTTTATTCCTGATTTTCTGGGTTTAATTTATTTACGGATTGTGCATTTGGTAGTGGATTTGTGTGGAGCCAAGGCATCTACGCCGTGCTACCTTCGAGTATCCTGCTGCTGCTTTTTAATGAGGCAGTATGCAATGATCACGTTGGCAGCTACATTGCTCTTATATGCAGCCAACGGTTCCGCAATGCTAATGGTATCTCTCTATAGATAAAAGTAATAACAATCCTCACACACACAATTTCCCTCCCAAATTTTCACCCCTCACATCCAATTATTTTATTACTTTCTCTCACACACACTAAAAAGCCCTCCAAAAAATAAAGAAAATAACAATGACATGGAAATTGCACCCCCACAAAGCACTTCCTCCCATTTCCCCCTATATATATTCACTACCTTTGATGCATTCCACTCATATCCGGCTACCTTCTTCCTCCATCTCACTCTAATATTTTTTTCTTCTTATTTTTCAGTTTCCACTATTTTTTGTTCTTATATTTCAGTTCCCTCTATTATTTGTTCTTCCTCTTTCATTTATTTTGTACCGCCATACCATGTCTCATTTGTTATTTTTGTGTTTGTTTTGCAGGTTTCTTTAATATTGTTTCATGATCAGGTAATTTTCTCTATCCTCATCTTATCATACTGGACCATGTTATTTGGTTTTATTCTATGTTTTTTGTTTTGATTTTGCATATTTCTATATTCTCCTTTTGTATTTGTATTTGCAGTTTTCTATATTTTTTTTGTTTTCTCCTCCATCACCGCAAAAAAGATGTTAGATTGTTCACCGGAACTTGCAGCGGTTACCGATTAGCTTTCCCATCTTTATCTGTCGCCAACCACACACGATTGCCTCCCTCGGCCGTCGAAGATCTATGCTACCGCGTGCATTGGAGGTGCAGTGCTGGAAATTCAAAGCAAACAATATTGCATTTAGACAGTTGCTTCATAAGTTGGGGCTGGAAAATAAATGAATATGTTGTGTTTAATAAAATTGCTAAACTGGACAATCAATCAAGGCTTCAGATCTTTGCACTCTTCCGTACGCATTTTATGTGGTTGATTTGTAATTAGATTAGTTCTTTCCATTTCCTGTATTATGTTTACATTGTTAATATTTTGATTTGTAATAAGATTAAATTCTTTCTATTTAGTGGATTATGGTTGCATTATAAAGACACTCTTATTGCCGAGGCCCATATAGTCTCTTTTATTTAACTTTGGTGTATTTGTACCCCAATGTTGTTTATTGTGAATTAGTAATGAATTTTATATAATTATCAAGTTTTATTCTATATAGTATAATTAATTTTTTAAGAAAAAAATCTGAGATTATATTTATAATAAATTTTATATATTATCATGTCTTTTTTAAAAGATTTTGAGATGTTCTCGAATTTAAAGATATGTACTGCAAAAATTAAATAATAAAAATATAATTAAATAATAAATGAGATTATGTTAAATGAATATATATTAAAATTAATATATCAATAATTTAGAACTTTCCTATTTAACTAAATTTAATACTTTGAATCGTTTTGGAAACTTTGCCAAATTATATCTACAATTATTCTAAACAAAATTTGTGCGATATACTTATATAATTTTTATAAAACAATCACTTCTATTATAGTGTAGAAGTAAATTATAATTATTTTAGATATGAAATTCACATATCCCAAATTTTTAATATATTTGCAGTTTGAATTTAAATAAAGAACCTTCTTTCAGTTTTTGGGTCTAATAGTAATTGTCTTTTGGAATCCCAAAAATTTAAATTACATTAACCTATTAAATTTCATTTACTATTCTACCAAAAAAATGCGTGTCCCAAAAATAATGATTACATTTTGGAATCCAAAAATTCAAAATGAAAAAGAGAGATTTGCATGTTCCAATAAAGTGGTAATCAATTACACTGCATATTTTAAAACTGGGACCCGCAATATTTTACATTAACTTTTGTTGGAAGTTTTGGAATAGGAAATTACTTCTATGTAATAGGTATCAATACCCTAGACTAGAGCAATACGAGTTCCAATAAAGTGTCATTCATTGTCATCCATCAATTCTTTTTTTTTGAGAGATAAAACATTGATTTTATTATACTCACTCCTCAAACGTCTGGAGCGGCAATCAGCATTACAAGACCATTACAATACAAGTCGCAAGTTTGGAAACAACATTCCAAACTGCATAAAGTAGAAAGAGAGAAAGACAGCAAAAGTTTGGCCGCTAGACACACACTAGCTGTTGCAGCAATGTCATCCATCAATTCTTTATTTGTATTCTTATTTGGTCAATAAATTATTTGTGTTGGGAGTACCAAAAATTTGAATTATCTTGCTAAACCCATCATTATTATATCATAGGAGTATTTCTAAAGTACTCCCTATTTGATTTGATCTGATAAAACAACAATAAACGTGTAAATGAAAAAATTGAACCACAATACTTAATCTAATTCATTCAAATATTTTAATTATAGTGATCCAGTATTTATTTTAATTCCTTACTTTAGTTTATTTAAAATTTATTTATGATTTATAATAAAATTATTAAATATAAAATAAAAATTTATAAAATTTAAACTGATAGTAAATGTGATCGTGGAGTCGCATTTTAATATTTTTTTAAAATAATAAATTTATGCTTGATTTACTCTCTTGAAATATATTTCACTTTTTTAAGTAAACTTTGAGATAATATTCAAAATAATTAAAATTGAAAAATTTATTCTTCTTAAATATTTGTATTACCATCAGTTTATATTTTTGAAAATCTCAAAAATTTAAAATTGTCTCATGAAATATTTATATTGCCTTGAAAATTTTAAAAACTCAGACCTCATCGGTTTTGATGATCCTGCCTCCACCTATTCCTAGCATTGAGTCTCAAAAATAAACTTGCTGGCCTTGAGTCTCGTGTCCCTTTACATATTTTACTAAATCAAAAGTTTAAAAAAATATTTATCTCAAGGATAATAATAATTGATACAACTGGATAAGTGTGCAAGAATACAATAAAATACTCAAGTAAAGTTGGTGTTGATTTGAAGCAAATGCAATTTTTCGTTTGGAAAACCCAAAGATTTAAATTGCATTGAGAACTTTAGCTAAATTATGCCTATAATTAACCTAAACAAATTTAAATATATGCATCCCAAAAATTTATATTGCATTTTCACCATTATTAGTTGGAAATTTAACAAACTCCAAAGATTTGAATGTGATTGTATTGCCGACATTTAACAATATATTATTTCGGGGTTATGTTTAGGCTGTTACAACACATGAGTTATAATTTTTTACTTCTATGTAATAGGTATCAATACCCTAGACTAGAGTAATACGAGTTCCAATAAAGTGTCATTCATTGTCATCCATCAATTTTTTATTTGTGTTCTTATTTGGTCAATAATTATTTGTGTTGGGAGTACCAAAAATTTGAATTATCTTGCTAAACCCATCATTATTATATCATAGGAGTATTTCTAAAGTACTCCCTATTTGATTTGATTTGATAAAACCACAATAAACGTGTAAATGAAAAAATTGAACCACAACAAATATATAGTAAAATAGTGAACTGAACCCTAATTTGATGTATTCATACCATTCTTTTAAATACATATTTTAAATATTCAGTCATAAACAACACCAACATTTTTTTTCTTATACACTTAATTTTTTTTCCGTCATAAAGTTTGGAATGTGTTAGTTTGTATTCGTGATATATTTTGAAAAAACGTTCTTGAAAGTGTATTGCTCAAAGCTATAGTTAATTACTATTTTTTAAATGTGCTATTATATTAGAGGTGGAATGAATCAAATAAGAAAAGCTATCAAGAAACATATTTGAAAATAGTATTGGACAAAATACATTTCCCAATAATGGTTTGCATTATACTCGAACTATTTAAAATATTCGATTTACCGACCGTCTCCCATATTCTTTTACCATTTCCCCATATACCTGAATAATGTGTCAGCTTTTTTATTCAAATTTTTACTCCTATAAATATAATCTATAGGAATGTTGAATACTTATGGAGTTGAATACTTACGTATTAAATGTTTTGAGTATAAAAATTGAATAACCTAGCATAATTAATGTTTGTATTTATTAATTTATTTATTGAAACTATTATTTAGTACTTATATACTTAATCTAATTCATTCAAATATTTTAATTATAGTGATCCAGTATTTATTTTAATTCCTTACTTTAGTTTATTTAAAATTTATTTAAGATTTATAATAAAATTATTAAATATAAAATAAAAATTTATAAAATTTAAATTGATAGTAAATGTGATCGTGGAGGCGCATTTTAATATTTTTTTAAAATAATAAATTTATGCTTGATTTACTCTCTTGAAATATATTTCACGTTTTTAAGTAAACTTTGAGATAATATTCAAAATAATTAAAATTGAAAAATTTATTCTTCTTAAATATTTGTATTACCATCAGTTTATATTTAAATTGCCTTGAAAATCTCAAAAATTTAAAATTGTCTCATGAAATATTTATATTGCCTTGAAAATTTCAAAAACTCAAACCTCATCGGTTTTGATGATCCTGCCTCCACCTATTCCTAGCATTGAGTCTCAAAAATAAACTTGCTGGCCTTGAGTCCCGTGCCCCTTTACATTTTTTACTAAATTAAAAGTTTAAAAAAAAAATATTTATCTCAAGGATAATAATAATTGATACCACTGGATAAGTGTGCAAGGATACAATAAAATATTCAAAGTTGGTGTTGATTTGAAGCAAATGCAATAATAATAACTCAAACAAATCAACTTATTAGTCTACTCACACAAGTACCATTCGTACTTTTTTTTAAAGAAAAAAAAAACTTTATATTGGAAATAATTTAAAGTTAAATATCTATTCTACTTAAATATTAAAAAACATATTTTCTATACTTAGCAATGGTTATAGAAGAATGTCATATAATTATATAAGTATCATAGTAGAAAGAAAGAAAATGATAAATACTGAAGTAAATAAGTACTTATTAGTTGGATAAATGATATAAGTATTGTTAGTTAGAAGAAACAAAATAAATAGTGGATTCCAATTACTATATACTACACCATTTATACTTCGTAAATACTATTATTAAATGATAAATTGTTTATATTTTTTAAACACTAAACTGTAATCATATTTATTCCAACAATAAACACTCTTTAAACCCTTAATCCTAATCATGGTTTTTAAAATTTTTTAAAAAAAATCTTTAAACCCTAAACCTTAAAAAAATATTCATGTTATTGTGATTTGAATTTATGTCCTATCGTATTTTTGCTCTAAACCTTATAATTTTTTTAATTAATTTTTATTTTCCCCGTAATGTGAGTTCTTTAATGTATGTATGCATAATTTAAAAATAGGAGTACTATTTAGTCGGATGGGGATGAGTGCATTTGGTTTAATAACATATTGGAATCCGATATATTAAATACTCCAACTCTACCATAGCTTATTCAGATAGAAATAATTTTCTATGGCCATTGGATTGTTTATTATGAAAATATTAAGATGTAGTTTTAATTAATATTAAATTTGTTAACTCTAAATAGAGATAAAAAAAAGTCATTGTTTAATAAACTGGAATTCACTTATTTGGATTACATTGTATTATGTATATTAAATATTTTTCAATTTTTTAAAGTAAAATTGTTGGTATAAATTGATCAATGTAAAGAGTTTCTTAAACTGGTATGTTAAAATTACTTAATAAATTTATCAATGCAACGGGTTTGTGTAATTAGGCTTCAATGAATTTGAATATAATTATTCTGATCACTTTTATTCTAAAACAACATAAATATTTTAAAATATTATTCATAAATATATTAAATATTTGTATTACATTTATCCAAGAGTTGATACATCGAGGCCCAATCGCACACTATTTGAGGCCTAATTGAATTTAATTAGAGAGCCAATCGTGGAATATCAAGGCCCAATCGAAAACTAATGAGGCCCATAAAAGTGATTTAGGTTTAGGGCAAAAAAAAGAGTTTGGACTAAATTGAGGGTAACAAAGAGTTTCCAAATACTAAATAGGTCAAAGTCATGTATTTCTTCTTTTCAAAATATTATTATATGAAAGAAGTATTATTGATTTTATAAAGTGACAAGTGAGTAATGATGGATATAATTCTGGATAAATATGCAATTGATACAATAAAATATTGAAGTAAAGTTATATTTTATTTGAATTAAATGCAGGATTTATCATTGGGAACCCCAAAGATTTGAATTGTCTTGGGAACTTAGTCCAATTATGTCTTGGAAATCTAAAAACTTTAAATTGCCTTGAGAACAGACGCAAATTATATCTATTATATCCTAAAAAAATATTATATCCCAAAAATTAAAATTACCTTAAAAGTAATCCAAATTATATCAAAGATTATTACCATAAATAAATTAATAATATATGTACACCTAATAGTAGGATATGGACATTTCTATTTGTCATTTCCTTTTGATTTACTGAAATGATAAATTTGGGTTAATCAATCTGCTGAGCCTATAACATGTATTTTTAATTTTGCTATGCATATGTAGAGCTGTGAAAATAGGCTGGGCCTATTAGGCTTGCCCATTTTGTCATCTTAAAAATTGGATTGGGTTGATCGTAAGGTCTGTTTAAAAACAGGCTCAAATGAGCTAGACCGTGTGCCAAGCTATTTTTTTGTGTTTTAAATTTATTATGATAACCTTATTTGAAATCATATAGTGTTAGTTTGATGTTGTAAGTATTTTCTTTAAAATATTATTTACAAATTTATAAAACTAATGTTAACTAGAATTTGGAACCAATTTTATTGCTCATCATATATGACATGTCCTCTTTAATATTACCAATATTCAATCGATATGGACCTAAATGGGTCAGCCCGCGGGCGCCGCCGGCGGGCTGACCCATTTAGGGCCACCTCTAATAATAAAAATTATAAATTTAATGTTAGTTGGATTATTCCCGAACAAACCCGTATTTACCCATGGTCAGTTGTATGTTGCAGTTTCTAGAGTGACAACACATGGGGGTTAAAAATCTTAATTTGTGATGATGATGATGATAACGTGGAGTCAGATAGAAAGACCACCATCAATGTTGTCTACAAGGAATTTCTCCAAAATGTATGAATTCATAAAGTTTGTGAAAGGGTGTTGATTTTAAATGTTTAAGGACCTTTTTTGCAATTTTACATTCGTGTGTTTCATTGATACAATATTTTTTTTCTTTGGAATTCGCGCATCGCGCGGGTGGAGTACTAGTAACCATGAGGGTCGGGTTCATAAGTCCATACACGACGGTTAGTAATTTTTTTAATTTACGTATGCGTATGCACCTTCACATTTATATTGCAACCTTACGAAAAAACTACTGTGAAACAGACGCGTATATTGGCGTTGGAGAAGAAAGGGGGAGAGCTTGATTTTGATGCATTCGAGGAGAGCTATAAAACGCTTTGGTAGCCGGGGCGCGATGAATTCGAACGGCTTAGCATTTTGATCGCAGGTGGACTTGACTGCGTGCTGCTGCCCATGACGACGAATTATCACTGGTTCTTGATTGTGTTGGACCTTCAGAAAATGGAGATAACAATTCAGAACTCCTTGTGGCCGGCAGATAACACCATTGCACAGAAAAAAATTGTAAGTCACCGTGTGTCAATTTATCTGGTACCCAGTCCTATATATTCAGTATTAAGTCTTGCATATTTGGTATACGTCTATCTGAAGACTGATATTAATTTTGCTCTGCAATATGTATTTAATTGTGACCCACATGCGGAGTTCTTAGTGTGGTACCTGAATAGCAAGCATGATTTGGCAGTGAACGAGGACATCATGTTAAGAAGGACATGTAGGCAGCAAGGTGATGGACAACTGGACTGCAGGGTGCACGTTATGTGGTGGGCTGAGGCATTTTTGCGGAATGATCCTGCATTCTGGGCCATGGAGGCCACTGTTGATATTAAGTTGCACCGTGCCAAAGTGGCGTTGCGACTTCTAAGGGATGCAATGGAGTGAACTGTTCAGCAGGCGTAGGAGGAGGCAGTGTTGACCCGACCCACTGTGAAGGGTCAGTCGGATGACATGGAGGCCGACCAGACTGTTGAAAATCAGGCGGGCCTAAAGGTTGGGTATCAGGCGGATCCAAAGGTGCCCAACCCCACTTTTGGGGATCAAATGGTGGCGGACCCTACTCTTCACGATTCGGCGGATCCAATGGTGCCCGACCCCATATCCCAGAACCAGGCGGATCCGAAGGTGCCCGGCCCCAATGTTGTGGATCAGGCGGATCCAAAGGTGGCCGACCCGACTGTAGTGGATCAGGCGGATCCGAAGGTACCCGAGCCCACTGTTCTCGATCATGCCGATCCGAAGGTGACCGAGCCCATTGTTGAGGATCCTGCTGCTCCAAAGGTGTCCGACCCCACTGCTGATGATCCCGCGCGATCGGAAAGTGACCAAGCCTATTGTTGAGGATCCCGCTGCTCCAAAGGTGCTCGACCCCACTGCTGATGATCTCGCCGATCCGAAGGTGACAGACCCCATTGTTGAGGATCCCGCTGCTCCATATGTGCCCGACCCCATGGCGATTCACTGTCCGGTCCCACTTCAAATATACGCTCTCGCAGTTCTGAGGTTGATGGCACCGGTTACCAAACCAAGAAATCCCGCTTATGCCACTCAGACGCCGAAAATGTGCCCAACGGATGCTGCCCATCCTCATGCTCCTGCCCCTCCTCCTGCTCCTGGCCCTTCTGATCCCGCAGCGACGGATCCTGCCCCTACTCATGCTCCTGCCCCTCCCGATTCCACGGCGACGGATGTTGCCCCTCCTCCTGCTCCTGCCCCTCCTGATTCCGCGGCGACGGATCCTGCCCCTACTCATGCTCCTACCCCTCCTGCTTCAGCCCCTTCCGATTCCGCAGCGACGGATGATGTCCCTCATCATGCTACTGCCCCTCCTACTCCTGGCACTGATGATCCCGCAGCGACGGATGATGCCCCTCCATCTCATGACCCGTCTCTTGGTAAGGCTGACTGATGACATTGGTTTGTTATATGATTGTTGGATTGAAGGTTTTCCTGTTTGATGGACAGTTGTATGATTATACTTGGTTCATGGTATTTGCATTTTGGATGAATGGTATATTGATGTGGGACAGCGTTTTGTGAGTTTGTGTGAATGGTTGGTTGGTATGACGTACGTATGTATGGACATCAGTATTGTTCGTATATGGTTGTTCGTATGAATTGGTATTTTGAATCATTCTCTCTAATTCGATGTCGAATAGTACCTGTTCGACAGACCCCATGTTCTCTAATTTGAACACGTGCGTATTTTCCCAATAGTTGTATGATGTACACTTGAAGCAATGTATTAATATCCAATGGGTTGCTCTACGATAATAAGTGTTGCTCTACAAACCCTGGGTTTGCTTGAGGCATTCAATTACATGGGCAATGACTCAGTAAGTGTAGCTCTACAACAAGTGTTACATGGGCAATGTACCCTTCAACAAGTGTATTAGTATCCAATGGGTAGAGAAGTTAGTAAGTGTTGCTCTACAACCATAGAGGAATGACTCAGCCATTCAATGCTAATGGACAATGCATTGTCTTGATTTGTTCAAACTGAAATTATCCCAATCAACCATAATGGTACTATAAAAGATTTGTGGTATATAATAACAGTATTGACGGTATGGCAGTGAAGGGATACTGATACTTTTATTCATTAAAAGGACTTGTCCACAAAACATTAAACGAGTCTTGAACATTTAACCATAGAGGCATGACTCAGCCATTCAATCACATGGACAATGCATTGTCTTGATTTGTTCATGCTATTATCTCTATCAACCATAACGGTACTATACGAGAAGATATGTGGTATCTATTGACAATATGAACGGTATGGCGGTGAAAGGAAACTGATACTTTTAATGTAAAGTGGTTTTTGGTTGTGTGATTAAGAAGGTTGTAGACAATTGACATTGAAAAATGGTTTGAATGAGGTATCTAATGACATCTCATAGTATTTCATGTCGGTGATCATACAACTATGTTTGAGCATCCATAGATTAAGCAAAAACCAATAAAATTAAACAAATATGGTACTAAAACACCCGAAACCTACTGTGGTTGAGGGGTAACAATATGTGAACTTATAGTAGATTGGTATTGGCATTACACTGCCAAAGGTATGTCGCGTTCAGGGCAGGGCTATATTTTTTCCAAGTAACGTATTCCCCCAGAAATAGCTACGAGTACCATTACATTTCAACATACAACATACGTGCACAGGAATTGAGATGCCGTGTATAGGGCATTGCCAAAATATGCTAAATAAGAAGATTGAATACAATTGGGACAACAGTTCCATAGGGACATTGCCAAAATATGATCAATAAGAAGATTCAAAACTATTGGGATTCAAATTCCATAAGGACATTGCCAAAATATGCTAGTGTTCCATATTCATATGATATCATTCATTGAAACCGTCCGATACGGAACGGTTTCACAAGATGAATACATGCCAAAAATATACAGTGATGCATTCACACGGATATGCCAAAAGTTTTATCACCGACAACACAAAAGTTGGACACAATAGTGTTTGGGCTGCAACAATACCCAATCGCGTCACCCCTCCAAACCTTTCTTCGCATCCATGGATGACATAGTTCACCAACGGGCATACTTGTAAGCCTCCTTACAAGTAACCCTGTTGTGACCACGTTTGCCGCACAAACCACATTTAGTCTTCTTTTGTTCACCCCGAGATGGTATGCGCCGTTTCTTTCTCTGGCCAGGCTGCACCCGTATATCTGGAGGGAGAACGAAAAAAATCATCATTCTGCTCCGCCACGTGTTCACCGCCAATCTCAAGCAGAGGATATATCACGCCTTCATACGTCGTCCTGTAACACGCAGTCGTGTAATGATTATCACAGTAGTCGTAAATATTCCCTTGCAGTTTTTCAATCGCTGCGCAGCCGTGCTTACAGGGCAGCCTCAATAATTGCCAATAGCCACACGTGCATGTAATCTTTTCCACATCAACGGCGTATATCCTCGCCCTATGCCGGACCTCAAACAAGGAACCCACTGCACGCTGAAGCTCCATTTCTCCGGACGCCGCGTAGTTATCATTCAATACCTTTCCTGGAATAGTAGCCAATATTCCTTCCATCCTCGCACCCTCCTCTCTTTTTTTATTCATCATCTTCATGACTTGTTTTCGAATTTGATCGAGCATGGAATAAGGACCCATTGCCCTTGCTTTCCCTATCTAATTATTCCAACTCTCCACAAGATTCGTGTTCATCACACCCCATTTCTTTCCCGCAAACACGGAATTCACCCAATTGTAGGGATCAGAATTTGCAAGGAACGTGGACGATAAGGGCATTGCTTCAAGGATGCTGTTCAGGTGCTTCAGCATTTCTTCGTACGTCGGAGCATATGCTGCGGCCTTCAACACCCCAGTCCAGTGATCATTGTTCTTGTATGGGTACATACGAAGTACCTGTCACAGTGTACGAATAACACCAGTGTTAAAGGGGGATATACAGGTATTCCCAGGTAACAATACCAATTACACTGTATTGCATTGGAAAAATATTAAACTCCGTTTTAAAGTTCGCGACAAGGTGTCGAAGGCATACACCATGATGACTCCCATTGAAGACGGTCGGAATGGCTTTCATCAAACCCGAGTGACGATCACTGAAAAAAGTGTACTCACTCCAATTCTGTTCATTCAGTGGGTCAAGGACGACCCTAAACTTCAGACAAAACCACTCCCAATTCTCATCTGTCTCTTGATCGACAACTAAAAAACAATATCGTATATAGTAAAACACCAATACGTAACTAGCAAAACAACGAAAATGTATATGCAAAATAAAATACAACCTCGCTCCAGAGCAACAGTTCCGTGAAAGCTACATACCTGCAAATGCGATAGTTAGAAACCCACCATTTGCATCTGCACCAACAGTTGCAAGTATTATGCCTTTCCACTTTGACTTTATATGGGTCCCATCGAGCTGAATAAGAGGACGATAGCCACCCTCGAATCCTTCAATACAAGCTGCAATAGCAATGAACACCCTCCTAAACTTATTGGAATCCGGACACACCACCATATCAGCCACGCTGCCGGGGTTCGAAGCTTTCAAGCGGTTGCAAAATACCCGCACCTTGTCAAAGGATTTGACATCTGCTCCATGTAGCTCCTTCAAAGCAATCTCCTTGGCACTCCATGCCGTGCGGTAGGTAATGTCAATTTTGAATGCAGCGTGAATAGCATCAATAGCCATGTTCGGCGTGTAATTCGTGTTCCGACGCAATTTGTCCTTTATGAAGGATGCCACCCATGTTGCATTGGTGTTTGGGTGAGTCCTCGATTGTAGATTATTCACCCCGCATCCGTGAGTCAACGTGCATGTGCGTATCGCAAACGAGTCGTCGGACTTGTGGAGTGCTGCATATATGCGCCACCCACACCCCTCAATGCTGCAATTTACTTAGACTTTTGTTTTGTTGTTGTGCACGAAGTAAAATTCACGCCGAAGTGCAATACAATGGTTTGCCACCACCTTTCAAAAATGATCCCGATTCCTGAACTTCTGACCTTTGCCTTTTATTGCATTGGCCCATATGAGTCTTTAATCTTCCTCGTCGTCGAGGTCACTGTCGTCGCATTCATCCTGTGTCGCTGTTTCCTCCCTGAAGTACATGTTCAATGCCAAACAATAGTGTTCAAAGCGTATACCAATTGTGTGAAATCACAATACCGTTGTAATCAAAGACGAATACCAATCAAATGTAAAACAAGTAACAAATAAGTTATCAAGCTTTTTAATTGTACGCGAATCCTGATCGTACTGAATAAATAGAAAAGAACTAATTCCCAATAGATAACATCACAACCAAGCGGAATAATAAAAGAAAGAACATTCGTACGCTCTCATACATCCCCGCATGCTTAATACGTGTGTTTCTCTAAGATGAATACCAGAGTCGACATCTATCATACCAGTTCGCGATAGAATATAACAAGCAGGTACATTTAAACGCATTTTTACACTACACTACACTCACATTATTGTGCTTATTTCGGCTCGGTTCATCACATTCATCTTCCCAATCGCCTGCCCCTTTGCCCGATTCAAGCTGCCCATCCTTGACACGTCGCCGTCATTCATGATCTCCATCGTGTATCCCCCATCAGGATCGTCGTAATGGAGTGTGTGCGTGGTTGGACATACCTCTCGCCATTTTTCCGTCACCTTGCCGTACAAATCAGAGAGAGCATCGCCGTCCCTAATCACGAGGTGAACTTCGGAGTTGTAGTGACAAAATAGCATAATCTCTTGCCCGCGCGATGCTCGTCACTGCCGTCCATCTTCCTCGCAGTTTCTCGTACAAAAAAACTCTAAAATTGTGGAGGGGGTTCGAAAACCCTAAAAATGGAGGTGGAGAACCCTAAATTTTAAAACGAAAACCCTATAAATCTGGAGCCGAAAACGAGGTTCTCTTCCGTCGGCTCTACGAACGGAAATCGCCCAAAGCTTCCCCAACCTTCCCGCCGGTTGTAGCTTCCGCATGAAGCTTCGTCGAGCTCGCCAATGGTGGTGGCTCCGTTCGTTTAGTGCGACGGGGAAGAGAAGAATTTCAAAAAAGTGTGTTCGATTGTGCCTAGGAAGCATAAATGATGTTTTGCCTCTCTCCACCCGTCACCATCAGCTGTCAGAATCAAGTACAAAATGGGGTATTTTGGTATTTCCATACCGGATTTTGAATATTCATTTAGTTTAAATTCAAGGTGACTGAACTAGTATGTATTTAGTATATAGGTTGGTATACGTAATGTATTTGTTACACTTATCTTATACATGTAGTATTTTAAGACTTGAGTCTTTAACAATAATTTGCCCTTTTATTAAAAAGATTAAATTAGGGGAAAAAAACTGAATCGTACAAGCCGAAGAGATAAGTGAATACCAATCAAGCCTGCGTTTGGTATAAAATTTATTTGAGTGGGAAGCAATGTATATGGGGCCTTTTTTTTTCTTTTCTTTTCCTGAACATGGGAAATGAGTGTTGAGAGTCCATACCACACAAATATTTTTATGGGCTTATTCAATTAATATTTTGTTAGATTTTCTCTTTTGCAAATTTGAAAAATGGTTAATTTAAAATAAATAATATATTAGAATCGAATAAAATCAAATTTAATTTTAAATATAAAAAATTATTTTAAACAACTTTTTTGGCTGAACTATTTTTAAACAACTTTTGAATCAAAATATCTATGTACTAATACTAAAAAAGAGAAACCACAAATGTCATATACTCCCTCCATTTTTTTTTTTGGCTACATTGCAAAAACTATTTTCAAGTGGTTGACTTTGGATCATTTTATATAATTCGTTATGAGGCTAAATAAAAATATTAAAGTGATGGTGAAATTAGATATTATAAACTACAAAATTTATGTTGAGCTTACATTCAAAATTATTCCCTAACCTAACAAAATAAGGATTCAAAGTTAGCTGATTTAAACACTATTTGCAATGGTGCGAGAAAGAAAAACGAAGGAAGTATCAAGCTTCTATGCTTTCAAAACCAACTTTTGAATCAAAATATCTATGTGCCAATACTAAAAAAGAGAAACCACAAATGTCATATGCCAAGCTTCTATTTTTTATTTTTAAAAAGGGGAGCCGAAACCTATTTATTCAAGCTTCTATGCTTTCAACATTTATTAAACTTACGATGATAAGTTCCCTAATTTCCAATTTTATATTAGAGTTCGATTCTCCATCCGGTCATTTATCTTTCCCTCTGTCCTTTTTTTAAAAAAAAATTATGTGGTCTGAACTTCCACCATCTATTTCATAGCTTTAGGGAAAATAATTTATTACACTTATTATTATATTTTATCATTTATTAAGGATAAGATAAGATATACTCCAAGTTATATACATGTATAAAATATTAAAATATAACATACCACGTATAAAATAAGAAAATTTATTTTTTTTTTGCTGAACAGCCTATACAGGCTAGGAAAGTGGTGGGAGCCCATGCCACACAATTACAAAATAAGAAAATTTATTGATCTATCTACGTATTATATTCTAATATTAAAATTTATTTATTAAGTTATTAATCTTCAGATAAACAAATTATGAACCAACAATCCACATCTGTCAAACACAAGTATTTCTTCGGATCTAATTTTGAACACTACAAGAGGAGAAAGGCCAGAAATAGGACTAAGGATTACTACTACCCCTCTATCCCATTTAAGATATCTTGTTTGATTTCTGCACACAATTCAATACACTTTTTAACCGTTAATATCTCAAAATAGGTACAACGAAAAATTATGTAAAATATATATATTATAAACTACATGATTATACGATTTTAACAAGACCAAACTCGATTATTTTTTTAAATATATATTTGCAATAAAATTGAGTCAAAATTAAACAATGAACAGTGCCAAAAAGTCAAACAAGACATCTTACACGTGACGGAGGGAGTATTTCTTACTGGACTCGGAATTTGATTCGGAAAAAACTCAAGACTATTACTCCAATCCTGCACAGAGGAAATTCCGTAATCCCGTGTGGCCACGCTAGCTGGCCGCAAAGTCCAAAACTCAATCAGACAAAAGCAGAATCGATGAGGGACTGCGGGGCCGCCTTGACAGCCATCTCGCCGTTGCTTTTTCTATACGTGTGCGGTCCAGATCAAACCCGCCTGGGTGGGTCCTTCCTACCATTTTACCCATTGGCCCTTACTACTACACAAATCTACGTCGTACAAAATTAGTATGTGGTCACTTGTGAGTCGCATAGGATCCTGGTTCGGCCTTGAACCGATTATGGCCACACACATGGCCAAATCACGTTACACGCCAACGCATTCAACTCTCCATCAGCAGGCGCAAGGTGTCAAGGTGATATCTGAAACGAGAAAAGGTTGTGTAAAGAGATCGTGGAATTTACTTTTTCCCCTACCCACTTTTTGTCATTGCATCTGTTGATCAAATGTGGCTTGCTTTCTCAATTTTCACTCTTTATATCCGCTGAATTAGTACATACTAGAGAGTAGTTCCTTGCAAAGATCAAATGTTGGGAGGAGATATTTTTGTTTAGGCGCATTGGTTTCTTACCCTTCGTGGAGAATTCAGGCTTTTTCTGCACTACTTTTGAGACGTTTTATGCGGGCTTTGTCATCTCCTCCACTCTCTGATCCTGCTTCCAGACTTTTCCGCTAGCTCCTCCTTTCTGTTTAAATTTAGGTTGGATATTTGCAGAATTATTTGTCATTATCTTCAAAAAGTTGTGTGTGAGCTCAAATAGTAGTAGTATGAATTTGTGGGATTCTTGTGCAGACTGTGCCGATTACTTTCGGCAATCAAAGCGGATTTGCTAAAACTTTGAATATTCTTGAGAGTGCACTGAAATGGGAGCTTAATTTTGTCTAGGGTTTTATGGGATTGAGGATTAGGCGTTGCTGTTTTTAGTACCGTCAGGTCTTATTTCCTTTCCTCTGATTTAGTAGTTAATTTCATTTGTGTGTGCCCTTGTGAGAACACTTTACATGCCTTGAAGTGACATCTAAAGAAAGTCTGATTCTCTACAGATATTATTTCGTGGTGACTGTATAGAACAAAAGGGTGTGGGTTTGATTCAATTTTTAGGAAAATGGGAGTTATTTAAACTTGGAAGATTTTGATTTTTGAGATTGATCTCCTTGGAGAGATGGGCAACGGAGATAGGGCGACAGATAATATTCCTTTAACAAGGGAGTCCTCCATATATTCATTGACATTTGATGAGTTCCAAACCGCTGTACGGGGTAGTGGCAAGGATTTGGGGTCAATGAACATGGATGAGCTGCTGAGGAACATATGGAGCGCTGAGGAAAATCATAGCGTTGGATCAACTAGCGGCGTAGGTGGTGGTGGTGCTGGCCTTGATGGGGGTGGCTATTTGCAGAGGCAGGGTTCACTGGCTATTGCCCCGACTTTGAGCCAAAAGACGGTGGATGAGGTTTGGAACGATATCTCAAAGGAGTTTGGTGGGGGAAAGGATGGGAGGGGAGGCATCACTGGGTTCAATATCCCTCACAAGGAAAAGACGTTGGGGGAGATTACACTTGAGGAGTTTCTTGCAAAAGCTGGAGTTGTCAAGGAAGAGACTCTACCAACTCCTAAACCTGATGATACTACTTGTTTTCCCCGCGATTTTCCATGTGATGCGAATGGTTCATGTTTGGGATTTAGCGGATACCAGCAGCAGCAGGAGGGCGGTGGTGCTGCTAGTATTGGAGAAATCAGCGAACAGATCACCAACCAACCTCCAAACTTACCATTGAAACAATCTGTTCAGCAGGCTCACCCACAAATACTTCCAAAACAATCTACATTGGCATTTGGGGCTCCCATGGATATTATTCCAACCAGTGCTCGGTTGAGTAATTCGGGGATTAAGGGCAGCACTATTGGTGTGTCTGAAATGAATAAAACCATGGCTCAAAATGGTTCAGTACAGGGTGGAGGTGTGGGGATGGTTGGAGTATGCGTTGGTGCTGCGACTGGATCTCCAGCGGCTTCATCGGATGGGCTTACGAGTAACGGAGATGCATCCTCCGTCTCCCCAGTCCCATTTTTGTTCAATGGCAGTTTACGGGGTAGGAGAAGTGCAGGGTTGGAGAAAGTTGTTGAGAGAAGGCAGAGGAGGATGATCAAAAACAGAGAGTCGGCTGCAAGATCAAGGGCTCGGAAGCAGGTATAAAAATAAATATAGTTGTTGAAAATATTGTTTATGGATTAGCAAATCTGCAGCTTGTAATTACTGCTTGTTTGCTTTCGTCTTTTCAGGCGTACACGATGGAATTAGAAGCAGAAATGGCGATCCTGAAGGAAGAAAATGCGCTATTACAGAAGAAACTGGTGGGACATTACACTAGTTCTTAACAACCTCCTCATTGCATTCAATTTTGTAAATTTCGAATATTGACAGTCTCCTGCCATTCTCTCTCTGTAGGCTGAGATAAAGGAAATGCAAAAGAATCTGGTAATTTTATCCGTGTCATCCTCGACAAAAATTCACATCCTCTTGACAAAAGTTTTGCTTTTTTTTTTTTTTTTTTTTTTTTTTTTTTTTTTTTTTCCGTATGATACAATATAATGACATTCAAAATCGATATTTCAAAACTTGCTAATGGGGTGATCAACACTGGATCTTGACAGGCTTTGGAGACGATGAAGCAGCAAAATGGGAATAAGAAAAGATGCTTGAGGAGAACACAGACAAGTCCATGGTAAGTGGTGACTTGTGTTCTGCATTGAGACTTGAGAGACAGTTTTAGGGATGTAAATATGATGATAAAAAAAAATTAAAATTTGGGATGTTATTATCTTTGTTGTAGATGGAAAATATGATCGACATTAGATGAGTGGTATTAGTGTTGTGTTGAGCTGTTTGGGCAGTTTTAACAAGGCACTGTATTATTATTAATAACTTGTAACGAGGCATGTTTGTTTATGTCCATGGTTTTAAACGTTGAAGATGAAGGAAGCACTTTCATCTGCTGCTGTCTACTGTAGTTTTATGTGTTTATGTTTGTTTCTTACATTTGGCTATTTTGAATTTTTGATGTCACCCGTGTACTTCTGACCCAAACCTCAATTTCCAACTCACAATCTTAAAATCTCAATTCCTTTGAAAGATTTCTTTGAACATCCACTGAACCCACTGGTAATACCGGAGGTGTAAGCCTATCAATAAGCCAGACAGAAAAAGAATTGCTTCCTTCCGCATTCCCTGCTTATCTGTCTGTACAAGATAATATTTGCTTGATAACTCAATGACTTAAAAGTACTCTCACAAAATTTTTGGTTTCTCCTCATTTTTTTTTTGAGGAGCCATTTCACAAGTGCGCAACGTTGTCCCAACCGGAGTGTTGCAAAAGAATTCTTTCTTGTGAAATAAATAGTACTCCCTCTGTCCCACTTGAAATGTCCTTTTTTGCACACAATCTAATGCACTTTTTCAATCGTTAATATCTCAAAATATATACAACTAAAAATGATACTCCCTCTGTCCCATTCCAAATATCCTACTTACTATTTTTGGATGTCCCATTACAAATGTCTTCTTTTTTATAAATAGAAATAATTTTCCCCTCCAACAACTATGTAGACCCCACTATATACTCACAAACCAACTCTACCTTAATTCTCGTGCCCAACAGTAACAAGACATTTGGGGTGGGACGGAGGGAGTATAAAATATATATTCTAATACTATACGATTAGACGAATCTAACAAGACCAAACTCGACTATGTTTTTAAATATATAATTACAAGTCAAGGTTGATAATGAACAATGTCGAAAAGTCAAACGGGACAATTCAAATGGGACGGAGGAGTAATAAATAATGCCATAATCTGTGTTTAGTGTGGGCCTGGCCCATTTTGTGCCTGATCTGAAACACGGAGATACCCATTTATATAGTTTACATAAAATTGGGCCAGGCCAGCTCATTTGATAAACAGGCCTTACAAACTTAACTGACACAATTTGGGCCTTAACCCAACACTGCCCGTTTGACTTTTCTGTTGTAAAATGTCTCCCAGATTCGAGGAAGCCCTAATTGAAGCTGTAGTCATTCTCTTCTACTGGTAATCTTCGCATCGTTGAAGGAGATACCAACGGCGAACGGAAGATATTAGAAGGTAATCTATGTAGTCATTCTCTTCTACTGGGTGGGGTCTTGCTTGGTTTTTTTTTTTTTAAAAAAAAAAAATTAATTAAGGTTTTTGGTTTCGTATAGAGTAGTATTGATTGAAGCATTGTATTGTTTTCATGTTCATGGTTCAAATGTACAGTTGCGTGGCTGGCTGTGCTACATTGGAGACAGTAGAAACCATAAAGTTACGGGATTAGGGATTCTAAGGTGAGCGTAAGTACATGCTGGATAAACTATGTTGATAATTGATACTTCATACTCTTGTAACTTACAGCAGTTGATATATGTGGTCTGCGTATAAATATCTGCTTTACAAAGAAATTTTCCTCACGCAGCCACCGAGTTTTGTTATTCCATCGAAAGACAAATGCTTGTTAAACATGGTGCAGAATTACTTGAATTCAAATTTCTTACAGATGTTCATTCCATCATAAAGCTTGGAAGATTGAGTTTTGTGAGAATTTTTACACCGCATTAGTGACTTTTGTTTGAGTGACTGTGCAGCGACTGGTTTAGATTATTTTGCATTGCCATCACATTGTTTGGCCATGGGCATTCCATTCTAGTTCGTATAGATGGTTAGTGGGTGCCTGAATAAGATTCTTGGTTTCATTGTGTTTGTTACTTCGCTTTGGTATTTATTCTCTGTTGTACACAGTTTATTTTTAGTGGGTGAGCCATAATGAACTGTATATGAAATGAAGAGAGCTTTTAGTAACTTCAGGTACCCTCGTTAAGTAGTTTTATAAAATGGAGCCTATGCTTAGTTTGGGAGTTTAAAATTTCAAGGAAAGGAAGTAATCAGATTGGAAGATTTGCAAAATAAAGCTTGCTCCTTTTCTCTGAGTAAAAAGCTTGCTGGCCAATTCGCCCGGAAAGTTAATGATTTCCTTTTGTGTTCCAAAACTTTCTTCTTGTCATGGTATAAATATAATACTCCCCTCTTAGTAACTAGCCATAGAAGAAGCTAAGGAAGCTCATAAAAGGAACATAATCACTAATAGAGCACAAATGGATAATAACATTGTCAGTAATTAAAACTTTGTCGGGGATTTTGTTCCTTCATGCTCCAAGGGAAAAACTAAACCAGATCATCCAGTAGGTAAATTTTCTGTTTTGTGCTATAGTACTTCCCAACTGCCATCTTGTTTTGTGGTTTTTATGCATTTCTATGCATGTACTGAACCATGATTTATCAGTAATACACATCATTCCTATTTATCAGTAATACACACCATTTCTATGCATGTACTAAACCCATTGTAGGGAGTTTTACAGCACAGCAACAATTTTGCTCTGCGAAAAGCTCCGGGTGCCAAAAGATTTTCATAATGGAAGCTCAGGCCCGTGTTAAAGTCACAATACGGCTTGGATCTGAGACATACTCTGCTCAGGCAAACAACGGCCTTATCTCAGAGCAATTAAGTTCAGTGAAGGAGCAGAGCATGAGCATTTTGAAGGAATTCATTACAAAGCATAATATTCCAAATGACGTTCCTGATGAGCTCGAAGAAATTTCTTCTGATGAGGATGATGATGATGAGACGTCTCCAAAGCCCCCGGTGAAGAAGTCAAAGAAGAAGCAATAGTCTCAGTTTCTAATGCATGTTTGTTGAGAACTGCACCCATTGCAAGATTGTATTTAATATGTTATGTTTTGAACCTCTTAAGTTATTGTTGTTCTCTATATGACTTCAATGTAGAACGAATATTTCATCTACCATTTCCCGGAAATGAGTAGTATCTGCAGCAGAAGTATGCAAAAAATACAATTGCAAAATATAGCATACAAAAATTATGACACTTTTTGTGATTTACAAGTTAAGGCCAAATTTACGTCAAAAAGACATTTCAACAAAATCGATTTACTGTAAGAGCAAGTGCTTATCTAGCGTACAAATATCGAGGGCTCTAAATGATCTTACCATGAAAAAATAACCACAATGCGGAAATTTATTGGTGGCCCCCCGAATGCAAAAGCTGTGGATGTTTGTGACAAGTAAATTAGGCAAACAACCAGTCTAGTTAGTAACTAGAACGGATAACCAGAAGTACATATTTTGTCTTTCCATGAAATCATTTTCCTTCGGTCCCTACCCCTAAAGGATCGAGTGACAAGCCCGCCATTTACTGGCTTGCACAAACCCACATCAATCACAGAAGTACATGTCTTCCCAGAACACAGGTCTCCATCATCCATGAAGAAGTCAAACAGCATTGCAAGGCACAGCACTTGATGACCTAGCATCAGATTTTCTTGATCAACAGGAATCATCTTTATAAGATGGACATTGATCTGCAAAAGAACATAAATAGCGTCGTCATACCAGATGAAACTGAATTCGTGTTTGGGGTCAGGACACTAAACCCAAAGGTATAAACAATAATCCGAATGCTGCACAAAAGAAAGTATATTAAAACCAGCCAGATACCTCAGCCTCCATTGCGCGGAGTTCATTGAAAAATTCAACGCCAACTGCCTTGGAATAATCCCCCCCTTGTAAAGCACTGTACAGAGTCAGCTCAAAACAAGGAGGCCTGAGAGGATATTCCATACTAATATTTATCTGATCATAGAAATACATGAGTAAATAAATAGATGGAGTAGATGAACCACACATATAAATAAACAAATAACCATAGGCTTAACCTTAGCTTCTAATTTCACGTTCCTTTGATCACTACCCAGCTTCCGGATTAGAACAAGAATATATTCTTGGATACCACAGTCAGCCCAAGAATTGTTGGACACTGATTGTCCTCCAAGTAGTGATGCATTATCAGATGTTTCCTCTACTTGGAAAGGATCATCCAATTCATTATCAGATTCCAGCAACAGATCAATTTCTTCCTCCAGCTTTTTGAAGCTTGGCAACTTTCCCTTGGTGATGGGAGATACAATACTCTTTGACATCAAACTGAAACTTCCAGAATTATCAAGTTCAGATGCTTTAGAAGGGGAAGGACTAACATCATTAACAGTAGTAGTAGTAGCTGGGGCTAAAGATGGGAGTTCCCCATCTTCTGTTGTGATCTCTTTATCTTCTTTGGACATTTCATTTCTCCTCTCAGTATTACCAATAGAACTTTGAACTAGTTCCCTGTCAGTAGTAGGCGTAGATGTAATACTACTACCAGTAGTAGTAAATAACCAGCCATGAATGTTACATTGCGGTGAGTGTGCAGTCCATGGAACGCCAGCACAGGTCAAATTCGGCCACTTTAGCTTCCTGAGAGAGTCGAGCAACCCCCTGTAAGGCAACCAAGAAATCCAGGTTCATAATGAAAAACTAGGTTAAAAGAACATAATTATTAGCAACTATCAAGCATACATTACAAATTCAAAGCAGTCAACATGGAATAAAAACCACAGCTCATTTCAACTAACACCTCAAGGGCATGCTCATTTTCAATAATGAGATTACAGTTCGGTGCAGTTAATCTGTCAGATTGACGGAGTTTGTATTGATTACCACATAGTGTAATTAAAGGGGCTTGATCATTCGTTGTACAAATACAAGTGAAGGAACCCTTAGTTAGGATCTTGCAATAAAGATATCATCATGACAAAATAATTAGCAATAGTGACTCACAGAAGAGCGAGCTGAGCATTTTTGCGAGAACGAATCCTTTGCACAACTGTCTGTATCCTTTTTTGCTGACGATATAATGACAGGCCAGATGAGACAGATGTGTGTTCAAGTCCACCATTTGAGTTTTCAGAATCTAAAACCAGTGGTGACACCTCTGGCAAAAAATCAATTCCTGCCAAATGCTGGGCCCATTTGTATGGCCTTGAGGTTCTAATTTTATCAAATGAATGGGAATTCCCAATGCTGAGCTTGGCTGACTGCAAAAAGTTACAAAATGTTTGATTGGAAATGGGGCATAAAATGCATCAAGTTCATTAGGGCACACAATCTGAAACTCTAACCTGTTGAGGGAGCTCAAGGCCAGTGTCATCAGGAAATAAGTTGCACAAGATACTATTCAGAGGATCTTCTTCAGAGCCCTCCACTCCTACACACACAACATTCAACTTTATTAAGAACTCGAACTTCAAGGCGACGAGCTTCGCAGATACCGAGTTTGAAGCCTCATCATGATTTATGTGGAGAATGACTTTAAGTGGATGGCTTTGATATATTCCAGACTGGTCAAGGTTCTCTTTGCTTGGAATCTTCTTGGGCCGCTTTCTTCTCCTTTGACCATCATCTTCCTCATCTTGTACATCATCCTCCAACTTAGAGTTCTCCAAGTTTGTTGAAACAGCTGAGATTTAAGAGATTGAATAAAACAAGATAGGAATATATAGGGTGGCAAAATACAGCCAAAAAAAACCAGAGGTTAAGACTTTTACATTGGACCAAATAATACAATATCTAATTCTCAACACTATTGTTCATGATAGTTTGAATGAACCATATTAAGTTACTTAATATGTTAATGTTGGAAAATAATCATAAGCTGGCTACCTGAGTTCTTGTTAGCAAGTTGACGAGCAAATGCCTGTGCATCCTTTACACTTCCTGTGATCTCCAGCTCAATATTCTCACCAAATGCATCCTTTTGAGCAAGTAATTGAGTGTAGATTACATATAGTGGAGGAGGAAGCAACTCTGCTAATTGGTGCTGTTTTAGTTTTTTGGTGTGCAAAACACCTAACTGGTGCTGCACAGGCAATGATGCTTTTTTAAGAGCTTTGAGGTGTGAAGGGAGACTTGACAAAAACTTCTTCCTGTTAGCAATGGTCTCTTGCAGAGCTTTCTTTTGTAATTCCAATTTCTCTCGAAGCTTGCATAGTTCCTTGCGCTGCTCAAAAGTGAATGCATAAGTACTCCAACATGGAGCATAAATGACTAACACTAAAAAAACATTGCAAGAATGATAGATGCATATCCAGAATGGTGTTCCAAAAAGAAATTCAAAGCATATCATCTGGTCAGAATTCAGAATACAATGTGTGAGCGACACATCACACCTACCCATCGAATGATAAAAGTAAGTATGAAATTTATCAGATACATTACGAAATTTAGGACACTCAAACTGTGAAATAAAATCACAAACATGCATAAGAATAGTAGATGTGACAACATTATGCTTGCTTCAATGGACCTAGGCATATGACGATTAGTCTTGCATCAGTCCATCATCCAAACTTCCCAGTAAATATCATTTCTTATATCAAGAAGCAACATTGTTTCAAGACCAACATCATTTAACCCCAGCAAGTCAAACTAGAAAGATTCAGAAACCAAATCATATATCAAGAAACTAAAGATAACATACAGGCAAATAAACTATATTCACATTTCTTTGCTGTTAATCTCTTGGATATTGGATTAAACGACATGTGATGGAGTAAATCTAACATATTTACTACTCCTAGCAACTTAAAAATTGAAATAAGAAGAATCAGCAATATCTTTATCCAAAAGGGATGGTATAGAAATACAAGAGAAATCGAAAAGCACTTTGTAATAGAAACAAGAAACAAGAAACAAGCACTGTTAAAAACATGCAAAAACCTGACGAAAATTAAAGAAAAACAAAAAATGCTTGCCTGGTAAAGCTCATAGTTAAGCCTTTTCAGCATCAAATCATGTGTCTCATCAGTAGATAATGAAGAGCTTTTAATCTCTTCAGGTGCATCTTTGAAGAACTCTTCCTCAGGTACAAGTTCGATGTCAGGATATTTGGTCTTGAAGTCTTTGCAAGCTTTTATTGCTTTAACGTAGTGATTTTTTTCATACATCAAGTTGTGGAGCTGCAAAGTAGTCATGTCCACTGGTGCTTTAGCTCGTTCGGTTTCAGCTTTGACCCGATCTTCTTCAATCAAGATACACCTATTTGCCTGAGCATTTAGAATTGAATAAAAATATCTGTCAGGAGATGCACCCTGCATACTCTGATTATTCCGAATAGACAACTGCCAACATTAAGCTATAGACATCATGTTTAGAACTTGGATTCTTAACAAATAGTTAAGCCTAGATAGAGACATTATCATCAGTTCGCTTTCAATTCATCACCTTCAGAACTTTACTGGATGAAAAATCACTCTAATCACATCTTTAACAAAAGAACACTCCAATCATCCCTCCGTTCTAATCGAACTGATATATAAGAATCCAAAAGTCCCTAATCCTGTCAAACCCTAAACGCCTTTCGAGACTCCTATGATCCGGTCAAGAAAAAACAAACCGAACACAGAAAAGTAAAATTCATAAAGTGCGTGAAACTGCACCAATAAACCAGACCTGACGTAGAGTGGCGAAATTGAGGAAAATTTGAATGGCAAGTTCCCGAAGCTGGGATTTTGGTTCACCTTCTTTCTTAATAGCAAGCATTTTGTTTACAATATCCTCCGCCGAACCCTTGCTCTGTCGCAACATATCGTACAGCGCCGCCATGTCGACGTTACGCTCCGGCAGGATTTCGCCGGGTTCCGCCATCTTGCCCCGACTTGACCGCCCTTGATATAAATACCAGTACAAAAATAAAACAACTGTTATGGAATTCTTACCCACAACTCTTCCATCGTATAATTTGGACACGATGAACAACAATATAGCCCAAAGTCCACCAATTGGTAATCAAAATAGCCCAATTATAAAAGCCCAATATGAGCAATAAAAAGCCTAATTTCCTAAGCCCAATAGAGCCCAAATTTCCACCCAATCCATAGCAGAAAAAGACAAATTGCTGACAGGCGCATTTGTCTCTATTGCATTTACAATCAGTTGCCCCCTTTTTCACAGCCAATCACAGGTCCTGTAATAACCCATAGTGATTGCCTGTTTACAAATACAAATCGGAGGGTGTGTGAGAGACAAATATTCTGCACTCATCAGAAATGGTAATTGCACACACTGGGCAGGCCCCCCCTCCCCCTTCAAGGCCCCCCGCTGCTGCCCTCCTCTGCAGGGCCTTCATTTAAGTTTCCTTCCCCGTTAGGTCAATAATTAGGGTTTACTCAAGTTTTAATTAGGTGTCAATTTTGGGCAATAAATGTGTACACAAGTTGAGGGAAATACAGGAATCAGGATGCCAATGCCATTATCCAATTTATCGACTTCCTTTTAAATGTCGGAGGGAAAATGGAAAAATCTATGCTAGAGCCCCCCCCAGAATCGAGTCAAATTTGCAGACAAGGCAAGAAAGCAATTAGACCCCATTTTCTTAAACAAACATCATGATTAGAAGACACAGTTCCCCGGATCCTTTCAATGTCCAAAAGCCACCGTTCACCACCTAAATACATTACCTTTTCAACCTCACTGTACCCTACACACCAAGATTCTCATGATGAAGGCTCCATTTTTGTGATATAATAACTACACCGGGTGATCATTACAAAGAATATTGTGGAGTGTACTCAGATTTTTTCCCATTCCCGGGCAGGGTTTACAACTTCTAAAGATTTGGGGTTGAACTACATGGCCCGAGATATTAGCCCGGATTCCGTGATTTATGCAGCTGAATCCAACCCCAGTATGTTCTCATCGGGCTCTGATGTGCAGCCCGATCAAGATTATATTACCTCTGCTTTTTATCAGGTAATGCTTTTGGATATGTCTGAAATTCATGTTCCTTCTTCCTCTTCTTTTTTCACGGATGGCTTTTAAGTTTCTGCATTGGTATTTGGTTGTAATCTGTGTAGAATTTAATTATTTTTAGTTTAAAAAAACATTTCGAGGGAGTTTGAAAAATTGAAATCTTTTGATGTGAAACAGCATTTGGCAGGGATTGGATTGTCTGAGGTACAGAGTGGTCCAAATCCGGAACCGAACAACACCACATTAATAAGAAAACACAAGAATGGCATCATTATCCTCAGCCGGAACGAAAAATCCAAAGGTACAATTTGCCCCTTTCTTGAGCTTTGAACTTTGTTTTTGTGTGATTGATCTTTCCTCCATTGCTGCTGAATTGAACAATCATGATCAAATTCAAATTTCTGGACCAACGGCTGTATTCGATTACGACATGTCCCGATTTCAACAATCAGACAGCAGTGAGTCTTCTGAGGCCACCGAGGCAGAAAGCAACGGCGCCACTGATTCCGCAAGAAGTTCCTTCTCTCAAGCCCTTAAAGGTACCTTTTCTTGGTGCAGAATTCGTTTATACCTATTTTCAATTATGCTAGTTTGCTCACTTTTAGGTATATATATTCAATATTCAATTAGAATGTCAAGACAAGAGGTTGAGATCCGGCATCCTGTCGAAAAAGCCTCATCGCCAACGACCTGCATCTCTAGATCTTAACAACACTGTGAATTCTGGAGTCATGAAGAAACCATCTTCTACAACGTGTAGAATCGCCACAGTTCCTAGCCCCGGAATGCCTAATCATCAGGGCACGAAAGCTGAGGCTCAAATTGGTTTAAATTCCGAACATTTTTCATTGCAATGTAATGCAAACAGGAAGAAAGTGAATACTGCATTGTTGCCTTATAACAATGGGAGGGGATTGCCTTCGAAATGGGAAGATGCGGAGAGGTGGATTTTTAGTCCAGTGTCGGGTGATGAGGCTGTCAAAACGTCGCTCCAGCAGCCACAGAGGCATTCCAAGTCGAAGAGTGGTCCACTTGGGGCACCCGGGGGTGCATACCATCAATTCTTTTCTCCTGCTGAAGGATTGGGGAATAAGTTAGCAGCAAATTCTTCGTTTTCTGGCACGGTGATGACTGTGGATCATTTTTCGACTCAACAAGAAGGTTTTGAGAGAAGTGGGAACATTGTCAGCATGTCCAGATCGGTCAGCATTCACGGATGCTCTGGAACGCTTCGCCAATCTTCATTGCAAGGTATCACATTGTTCCAACTTTACCCTGCCTCTTAACATAAATGTCTATATCCTGTATCCGTTGATTGGTTAGTTTTTGGTTCTGTTTTGTATGTCTGAATGTAGTAGATAAGAAATATGTCGGCACTGAGGATGCTGTCCACAACATACAATGTCCTGTTTCCAGGATGGATATGGCAACTCAGATCAGTCCTGGCGGCAGCATGCGAGCCTCATCCAGGAAACTGTCATCAATGTCTCTTGAAACTCATCAGTCCATCGAACCAATTGATGAATTACAAAGTATGCATTCCTCAAAACCCGAAATCAGGGATGTGCAAATTGACGAAAGGGTAACCATGACAAGGTGGTCCAAGAAGAACAGGGGCAAAACTCGTGCATCGGATCAAAATGTCGTTGACTGGAAGAGGAAGGCAGTAAATACACATAACTGGGGAGTTTCACCAGAGATATCCAAGAGTACTTCAAAGTAAACTTTCACAAGTTACTATGACTTCATGACCTTTGTTTTACCTGCTTTGATAAACTCAATTTTTAATTTTTGATCATATTTCTTCAGTATTCAAAAGGAGGAAGCTAAGATTTCTACATGGGAGAATCAACAGAGAGCCAAAGCTGAGACAGCAATAAGGAAACTGGAGGTACTTTAGTTTATAGCTCCTGTTGTTTAGCTGCGCGAACTTTCTGATTCTGTAACTAATAGTAATCAGAAACTGTCCACAAAACGCGTACATTGATTGATTTTTCTGGCTTAATCAGATGAAGCTGGAAAAGAAGAGATCATCATCCATGGACAAAATAATGACCAAACTAAAGTCTGCACAAAAGAAGGCACAAGAAATGAGGAACTCCATGGCCAACACCAACCAGGCTACACATCAAACTGCAAGCCCTTTCCCTAAATCATTTTCCTTTCGAAGCACTCGCCAGTTTGGCTGCTTTATCTGTCCTGCATTTTAGTTGGGTATGAAACTCCTGAGCACAGAATCTGTCATCACAATTCTTGTATTTCGTCGCCTGTTCAGATTTATCGTTACTAGACATCTCAATTCAATCCTAAACTTGCGAGTTTTGAATACATCAAGGGGCCTGTTTAAATATCATTCCACAAATATGATACTACAATTCATCAATTTTATCTGAGATTCGAATTGGGGCCTTGAAGTTGCTCATCAACGTTGAGTCGAATAGGCGATATTCCCCAGTCGGGCGAGATTGATATAATCCACTGGGAGATGATCGGTTAACCCTGGAATCACCAAAGCTGCAAACCTAAACATCTTCATCAACCAGCTTTCTCTGTACCGATCTCCCTTTGTCCATGGGAACATGAAGCTCCTCACAAGCTCATAAACCGCATTTAGAATCTTGGGCACAACCTGAATCAGTGAGAAATAGTTCTTATTTGGCTCCTCCTGTAACTCATAGCCTTCGTATCTGCTGGTGAAGTACAAACACCGCCCGAAATGCTTGAACAGGAAAGTCTTGTCATCGTAGGGCAACCTGGGGACCATGTCGTTGCAGTACACATACCTGTAATACCTAACATCGTACTCGATCAATTTCTTCTTCATGTATTCCCCGAATTGCTCGTCCCCGACTCTCGGCTGCCCAAATGTGTAAACCCCCTCCAGCTTCTGCAGCAGCAGTTTCTCGTCGTGGATAGTTAGAATAGCTGCGAACAGGATGGCCAGGGCGCCTCCCAGGCTGTGCCCCGTCAGGATGAACTTGGCGTTTTCGTTTTTATCGATTAGGGATTTCAGCTCGTCGCGGAGCGTGTAGTAGGCGTACTGGTTAGGGTTTTGAGGGGTTTGTTTTGGCCAGCCGGCGGATTTCTGTAAACCTAGGGCTTTCATGAAGCCGCCGTGGATTCTGCCGACGTCCCTGAAGTCGTACCAGGAGATGTCGATGTCGGTGCACCAGTCATCGGCGTTGAAGGGATCTGTGCCCCTGAAAGCTACGGTGATCAGGTTTGGGTCGGCCGGTTTGTCCTGGAACGTGATGGCATATGTTGTGTTTAGTTCCTGGAAATCTGCAAAACCAAACGAATAATCATGATTATTAAATTTCTACTCCCTCTGTTCTCGTATAAATGCACAATTCCTGCATTTCAGGCAGTCCAAAATATATTTTTAAATATTTATAACTCAAATTGTATATAAGTAAAAATTATAAAAATTTGATATTCTAAAACTATGTGATTAGACAAATTTAACAAGATCTCACGTGACTATACTTTTTCTTATATAACTATGTCTAAAAATTAGTTAAAATTATCCAATGAATAGTTACTACTATGCAAATGGTTCACTTACATGAGAACGGAGGTAGTATACAATTAATTAGAGGAAGTAATGGGTACATTTGGAATTGTCTTAAACCCAAAATTAATTTGGGCCCAATTTTTGGGTGAAACCTCAAGTTCTGAACTTTTTAGATGGGGTCAATTAAGATACATTGTTTATTTTATTTGCAAATTACGACTTTTGAGTATAGAGTTTTTCAGCATCTAAATGCATTTGGTGTGTGAGCTCAATCAGTAATGAAGTAGAGTGATTTTGTATATAATTCAATTCAAACACCATTAAATACCCAACACACACTTTATTAATATTCAGCACACATACCTCATCGGATCAGCATACCATTGTCACACATTCATTACCCTATACAGAAGTTTATGGGTGAATTAAGGCATCCCACGTTAACTATACTTTCAGACAAAGGAATTCTTTAACGATTAATTAATTAATCGCAATTGTACGTACTATGTTGTATTTTTCTGTGATTTGTGCATAAATAGAAGCAACAGGACTACATTTTTAACTTTTTCTTTAGGTAGCATTTGTAGTCTGTAGAGGGGGAAAAAAAAGAAATTAGAAATTGAAGAGAGAGTCAATGCATTTAGAATTAATAATAGGATGAACTAGTGTGCAAATTTGTTCTAATAGAAATTAGGTGTTTGTTTTGGCTTTTAAAAAAAGCAAAGCACCTCAAAAAGCTAAAAAAGTGCTTCTGGGAAAAGCAGCCCAGGGGTGCTTCTCCCAAAAGCATAAACCAAAAGCACCTCGTAAAATGTGCAAGGACTTAAATACCCCCATAAATTAATATAAATTACACTATAAATATATCTTATTATCATATTAAGAAGCACGTCCTTTTTGGTAATTACCACATTCCAAAAGCACTTTTCATTTTTAGAAAAAAGCCGCTTTTCAAACATTCCATCCAAACACAAAAGTTACATGCTTTTAAGACTTCTGCTTTTGCTTCTACTTTTGTCTTTTATTTTTTTCAAAAGTCAATCCAAACGGGCCCTTAGTCCAGGATTTATCATTATTTAAATTGAAGATTCCTTTATTAGCTGGAACTGTACTCACCAGATTATTACTACAGATAATGGTCTCTGTTAACCTGTCAGATAACGCCAGTAACTTTATTACCCGCCGCCTTACGCAAGTTAGTTTTTTACCCGAAAAGACTGAAAAGCCTTTGGCCCGGACACTTGGCCCGGACCGGGCCAAATGTAATGCCCTGGCCAAAGCTTTAATTAATAAAACGTAATTAGCATGCACTTGGCCCGGCCCTATCCACTTGGCCCGGAGCATAAACATGCCCGGGCCAAGCTAGGTTTTAGGGTTTTCCGGGCCAAGTTAGGGTTATTCAATACACATAAATATATATTAATTGTTTCTGTTATTATTATTATTATTATTATTATTATTATTATTATTATTATTATTATTATTATTATTATTATTACAATTAGTATAATTTTAATTTTTTTATTCTTTAAAAATATTATTTTCTATAAAGATTTTATAAATAAAATAATTTTTATTATAAATAGTAGTAATTTTATAAAATTATTTCTCTTTTTTTTACCCACAATTTTTTCAATTTTTTTTCTTATTTTCTTGCTCTATTTTTTTTCCCTCTTTTTTTTCTTGTTTTTCTTTTATTTTTTCTCATTTTTTTCCTTTCCCTTTTTCCTTATTTTTTCCTTTTCTCTCTTTTCTCTTATTTTTTCCCTTTCTTTCTCTCTTTTTTCTTATTTTTTCCTTTTCTTTCTCTCTTTTTTTCTTTCTTTTTTCTTCTTCTTTCTCATTTTTGGTTATTTTCTATTTTTTTTCCTCTTTTTTTCTTGTTTTTCTTTTATTTTTTCTCATTTTTCTTTTCTTTCTCTTTTTTTCTTATTTTTTCCTTTTCTTTCTCTTTTCTCTTATTTTTTTCTCTTTTTTTCTCTCTTTTTTATTATTTTTTCCTTTTCTTTCTCTCTTTTTTCTTATTTTTTCTTCTTCTTTCTCATTTTTGGTCATTTTCTATTTTTTCTCGCTTTTTTCTCAATTTGTCTTATTTTTTTTTGCTTTGTTTCATTTTTTCTTTCTCTCTTTTTAATTTTTTCTCTTTTTTCCCTTATTTTTTCTCATATTTATTTTTGGTTAATTTCTTATTGTTCTCATTTTGTTTGTTTCATTTTTCTAATTTTATATTGTATTTTATTTCTTAAATTTTTTAAGTTCTTTTTTTTTGTCTCTTCTTAATCTTATTTTTTTATATTAATAATAATAATAATAATAACAATAATAATAATAATAATAATAATAATAATAACAATAATAATAATATAAAGACAATACGTAATTGAACTAGGCTCTCTTATGATTCATCATCAGATTAACTATCACCATCCCCTGTCACGACAACCTCGTCTTTGTTTATCATTCCGTTTCCAGATGATTTGCCCCCAGATGCAGGTGGATCTTTATGAAGGTAACTACGACACGAAAGGAGTAATTACTATTAGAATAGTAATTACTGTTGTACCCATTGCATTTCTTCTCCCTATGTTCAACCTCTCTCAACCTCCCTAAAGGAGTAATATTTGGAATGTCGACTCATAGTGTTTCTTCTCCCGATGCCCCTTTATTATGTCGGCTCGTAATGTTTCTTCTCCCGATGCCCCTTTATTATGTCGGCTCGTAGTGTTTCTTCTCCCTCTGCTCAACCTCTCTCAGCCGACTGCTCTCTTTCCTCCATCTCCCTATTCCCAACGGTTTCATGTGTTTCTACGGTTCCCGGTACCGTGTTTCCAAATCTACCAATACAATAACTTTCTGAACGGACATTACCAATGCCGCCCAGACCAAGTGTGACGCGTGTGAGACGAAGTGTAGCTATTACCAATGCCGCCCAGGCCAATGTTGTCTTTTCGAATGCCGCTCATGTCCAATTGTTGTATTTGGACAATACCTACAGGTAAACATTACAAAATATTATTAATAATGGCGATCTAAAAAATTTAATTAATATTAATGCTAATAATATGAATAGTAACAATACGAAATCAGTCACAATAAATTATTGATAATATTATTATCAATATTATCAATAATTATCAATAATTATTAAAAAAAATTAACCATTATTATCAGTAATGGTAACTTATTACCATTATTGATAATGGTAAATTAATACTCATAATTTACCATTCTGCAGGCTGGCGATCGGAGCAGTCTTCTACAGTAAATCAGAAATGCAGGAGAGATTGGTTGAATACTTGATAGATGTGAAGGCTAGGTTCAAAACATACAAGTCAGATCCACGAAGGTATTGGGTGCTATCCACTACAGTAACTTCCTGCCGTCGCTGTTGCACCAACTTTCTTCATTTGCCATCATTGCACCAACTCACGATATGGTTTATGTAGGGGATTCCCGTTTTCAGTGAAGTCCTATCCACATATGTATCTATATATTGATCTGTTTTTCCACCGAGCCACTTCTCCATTTCAGCATAGGCTTCACAGCCCTGAAAGCCTTCATGCATGCCGAACGTTCTACGGTCCTGGTGCACCCGCTCCCATTTTGACCCTTATGATAGGGGAGGTGGTTCGAACTGTCGTTTCGACGAATGCCGCCAAGGCCAATGTTGTCATTGCCAATTGGCCGATGCCAAATGCCGCTGAGATTGAAAACTTGGGCGTCAGTGTGGTGGAACAGATATAAGGTAATTGCCGAGTCCTCTCATTCCTCACCAGTATAATTACTGTTGTAAGCCTATACTGCACAAAATAATTTTACAAGTAATATTAGTAATTGCAGTTCTATTAAGTATATATTAAAAGGATAAGTGTGCATAATAATAATAATAATAATAATAATAATAATAATAATAATAATAATAAGCCGCAGTTAAGAAACTACCTGCCGCCTGCAATCTTCCCTCCATGTCTTGTGCAGGAGAGATTGGTCGAATATAGTGGGAAAATTGCCCGACAGTGAGTATTAGCTTCCGTTACCGCACTAGCTGTACGCGGTGATATTTGCCGAATTAGAGCTGAGTGATTCCTTTTTTGGGGGTAATATTTCTTAATATCCCCCCTTTCAAGCTTC